>BSBK01002836.1:620000-622500 GCA_027943335.1 Chamaecyparis obtusa | reverse complement strand
CAAGTCATGGCTACACCAATTGTCTTTGATGTTGTGGAAAGGAAAATATATGTGTTTAAGAAGCATCCGTTCAAGTCCACCTTAGATGACCTAGGAGGAGCCTTTTCTAGAACCCCAATGGGTGTTATGCATGTAGAAGACATACACGCATATGTGTATTGCAAGAAGGAACTAGCTGGTCTGGACAAGATTAGGTCACACTTAGAAAACATGATGAATCCAAAAAAATCATTTACTGAAGAGTTCATGCATCTTGAGAGTCACCCAATCATTGAGTATGCTATTGCACATGAGTTTTATGAATATGACTAGATTAAGATCTTGTTGAGAAGGATCCATGATGACCTATTTTGGATAGGTGAAGCACCAGTCAGAATCATAGAAGATCTCATTTAGGAGATGACAGGTCTATCAAAGATGTACACTATTCTTCTAGTTAGAAAGGATGTCATAAAATTGGTTGAACAAGCCTGCAAATCCTGGAGTGATAAGCACAGGATGACAATTAAGGAAATTGAGGAGGACATCAAATTGATGTCTATGATTCTTGGCTATAGATTTTAGCATGCTAACATGGTCAATAGTGTGTCCCTAGCCACTATTCTTTTAGCCATTAGATTGGTGAGAGAAAATGGAGAATTTCATTTGTGTGAGATCTTGCACGCACAATTGATAGACAATATAAGAGCTATCAAACATGACGAGACCAAAATATTCAAGTTTGGGTCTTTGATAATCTACATGTACTTTCATATAGTTGGGAAGGTATCAGACTTATACCTAGATAAAATTTTACCTACAATGCCTCAAATATCTCTTAAGGCATCAATTGAGAGCACACTGAAAGACTATATGGAGTTAGAATTGAAAAAATTTAGGATAAAGATGCAGATGAGGTATAGGATACCTAAAAGTATAGTTGAGAAGTACAAAGATAGTATATGTTTCATGGTGGAGATAGACACCACTTGTATGGAAGCAATGGAGCCAAGGACCAAATGGATTCATCCACTTGGGTATGAAGTGGAGGAGCAAGTTTTGGAAGCTTATGCACAAGTATTACTATTGGTGCCCAAGGATCCTAATAAGCCTAGATGGGGAACATATGAATAGAAGACCAGGGAAGTAGATGTAGTCCTAAATAGTGTAGTGACCAAGAGGAAAGCCACCAAAATCACCTCTAAGATTTTGAAGATCCATGGTGTGACCCAAGAAGACTTGGATAAAGATAGAGAAGCAAAGATAGCTATGGAAATTGAGAGCGCACCCACAGTGGAAGCCAAGACAGAGAAAACAGATGATCCTAAGATGAAGAAAATAAAAATTGAGAAAATTGATGATACAAAGGAAAAAGAGAGTAAGACAAATGATATCAGTCTTGCACCCACTGATGCTTCTCCTAAGATGTTTAAGAGGAAAAAGCAACCAGTTATAAGTCATCCATCAGCTAGAGCCACGAGAAGTAGAGGCAAAAATGTGCAACTACCTCTTGAGTTAGGATTCTTACCAAGTTTACAAGTGCCGAGATTAAGAGTAGTTGATGAAGGTAGAATTGATCAGATATCTAAGTTCTATGATAGATATCATGAAATTGACAAGTTTGAGATCCATGAGATGCTGATCAAACATATGATCAAGTTTAAAAAGACATTACTAGAACTAAAAATAGTCATCCCATATAAAGTATGGGATATTCTAGACACTTTGAAAAGACAAGAAGCTGAATAAGACATTAGAATAAGAGATAAAACAATGGATGACAATCTGCCAGTGTGTTTAGTGGAAGAAAAAACATTATTAATGGATTAGGTGAAGCCACACTTAAGGAAAAAGATGAGATCATTGCATATAGTGAACAAGGATTATGAGCTAATAGCTAAGGAGATAGAGAAAGCCTTTGAGAAGGTTTTCCTTGAACAACGCATGAAACCTACATCTATTCCCATCAATCAAGCACCTATTAAGAAAGATAAAGCAGCCAAGGTCACAAAAGCACCTATGACAGGTCCACAGGACTCAGCACCCACAGTGACGGTGCCTACAGTTGAAACAAAATCTACACCCATGCCCAAAACACAAGAAGATGTCACAATAATGATTGATAATGTGGAGATATCAATGATGGCCACTGGAAAAGACTTAGACAAATTTGAGGAAGCCTTTGTGAGTACATAAGAGGTAGAAACACTATGTGGTGACGATTAACCTAAGTAGTAAGAAGATGTGCTAATTGAGGACTTAATAGGACAAGAAGAAGAAGAGGAAAAATAAAAGGAACCAATAGATGAACTCTCTATTGAAATACCTACAAAGACAAAGACAGAAGTAATGGATAGTATGCCTATCACTCCCATGCCATCAAAAACATTGTTGTCAAGTTTGACTCCTGACACTACGAGCTTGGACTCTTGGGGAGAAGAAGACCTGATCAAGATCTGTGTCATTTCTATGGAGAAGACCAAGGAGAAACAAGTGATGAGAAATCCTCTATTTTTTGAGT
>BSBK01002836.1:505000-615000 GCA_027943335.1 Chamaecyparis obtusa | reverse complement strand
GCTGAATGATGTAGGTGTGCAGGTTGTTTTTTCAAAAGAAGGATGCAAGATGATGAGAGGATAGATAGTGCTTGTAAGGGGTACTAGGAGAGGTACCTTATTTTAGCTAGATGCATGTATTCCTCTATGTAATAGTTCTTCATCCTCACCATCTAAACAAGAAGAGAAGAAGTCTATGGTTATTGGTTCTGATGGTAGTGCAAACACTTTGGAAGGTAAGCTTCCTGTAGAAAAGACAATGTTGTGGCATATGAGATTTGGCCACATTGGTGAAAAGGGTCTCAGAACCCTGAAAAATAAAAACCTCGTTGAGGGGTTAAATGATTGCAATCTTGAGTTTGACTTCTATGAACACTGTGTCTATGGTAAAAAAAATCATGTTCAGTTTTACTCTAGTTCTCACAAATCTTCTGATGTTTTGGATCTTATTCATTCTGATGTATTTGGTCATGTAAAAGTTCCTTCAATATCCAAGTCTATATTTTTTGTATCTTTCATAGATGATTATAGTATAAGGACATGGATTTATTTCCTTAAAAGTAAGACACAAGTCTTTAGTCAGTTCAAGGAATTTAAAGCTCTTGTAGAGAATCAGACTAGTAAGAAGATTAAGTGTGTGAGAACTGATAATGGTGGTGAGTTTTTCTCAGCAGAGTTTGAATAGTTCTGTAAAGAAAAAAGTATCGAGAGGCATAAGACAAATCCTTATACCCCATAGCAAAATGGAGTTGCAGAGAGAATGAACAGGACACTGATGGAGAAGGCTAGGAGTATGCTTAGTGGAGCTGGTTTAGAACAAAGGTTTTGGGCTGAAGCTATGGCCACTGCTTACTATCTGGTTAATAGATCTCCTACATCAGCTCTTCTTGGTAAGACACTCATGGAGGTGTGGTCTGGTAAGAAGCCTTCAATTAGACATCTTTGTGTTTTTGGTTGTGAAGCTTATGCACATGTTCCAAAGGAGAAAAGATCTAAGTTGGAAAACAAAGCTGTCAAATGTATTTTCATCGGATACAACATTGGTGTGAAAGGATACAAGCTTTGGGATCCTATGACTAGTAAGGTGTTGTATAGTAGAAATGTTATTTTCAAAGAGATAACATCTTCTCCTATTGTGCTACAACCAGATGAAAAAGAAAAGGAAAAAGATGTTGTTCAGTTGCCTCCTACCCCTGAGAAGACTGAACAGAGAGACCATGTTGGGCCTAATGATGAGGAGAGCTCTAGCAGCTCTGATAGTTTAGAAGAAGAGGAAGAAAAACCTCAACCTCAGCCCTTGAGGAGATCCATGAGAGAAAGAAAGCAACCAGAAAGGTTTGGTTATTCTATGTTAGATTCTAGTTGTGCCTTTGCTTTGATTACTAACATTGATGAGCCTAGATCTATGAAAGAGGCTTTGGGCATAGAAGATGCAGGTTCCTGGATTGAGGCTATGGATGATGAGATGGCTTCATTGGAGAAAAACAAAACTTGGGACCTTGTACCTTTTCCTAAAGGGAGAAAATCTATTGGCTTTAAATGGGTGTTCAAGAAGAAATTCTATGCAGATGGCAGTGTTGAAAGGTACAAAGCTAGATTGGTTGCAAAGGGGTATTCATAGGTAGAGGGAATAGATTATGGTGAAATATTCTTTCCTGTTGCAAAGTTGACATCCATTAGATTTCTATTATCTCTTGGTGCATCATATGATTTAGAGATAGAACAGATGGATGTGAAGACAACTTTCCTTCATGGTGATTTGGAGGAAGAAATTTATATGTCACAGCTCGAGCACTACATTGTTAAAGGTAAAGAATCCTTAGTTTGTAGATTAAAGAAATCTCTATATGGTTTGAAGCCTTTATATTGTCAATTGGATTTGTAAGATTGAAATCAGATCATTGTGTTTATTTCAGAGTTGAAAATGATCGCCTTCTTATTGTTGCATTATATGTTGATGATATGTTGCTGTTTGGGAAGGGTAAGGGTATGATTTCTGATTTTAAATCTCAGTTGTCAGCATAGTTTGAGATGAAAGATCTTGGGGCAGCAAAGTACATCTTGGGTATGGAAATTAGTAGAGACAAGTCTAACAGAAAACTTTGGTTGAGTCAGAGTAAGTATGTGAAATCTATGTTGGACAGGTTTGGCATGGCAGAGTGTAGACCACTATGTGTTCCTATTTCTGTGGGAACAAAGTTATCTATAGATGATTGTCCAAAATCTCCTAGTGAGGTGGAGGACATGAGTAGAGTACCTTATGCTAGTGTAGTTGGTAGTCTTATGTATGCTATGGTCTATACTAGACCAGACATTGCCCAAGTAGTGGGAGTCCTGAGTCAGTTTATGGCTAACCTTGGATGGGTACATTGGGATGTAGTCAAGTGAGTATTTAGATATTTGAGGGGTATGTTAGATTACTCCATATGTTATCATGGTAACTCTTCTAGATCTCCACATTTAGTTTGTATTCATGGGTTTGTGGATTCAGACTGGGCAAGTGATATTGATAGCAGGAGATCCACCAGTGCTTATGTGTTCACTATGTTTGGTGGTGCCATCAGTTGGATGAGTAAGTGACAACTTGTGGTTGCTTTGTCCACTACAAAAGTTAAGTACATGGCTGCTACTCATGCTTGTAAGGAAGCCATTTGGCTTAGGAGATTGTGTTCTAATGTTGGTGTTGATGCTGAACAAATTACCATTTGGTGTGATAGTCAGAGCGCTATTTGCCTTGCGAAGAATCCTACTTTTCATGCCAGAACGAAGCATATTGATGTGCAGTTTCACTTTGCGAGAGATATGGTGGAAGATGGAAAAGTAAATTTGGAGAAGGTAGATACTGTGAAGAATGTTGTAGATGCATTAATGAAACCAGTGGGCACTGAGAAGTTCAGATGGTGTTCGGAGTCTATGGGCCTTTTGGCCTATAGCAATTAGTTCCTTTTATGTTCCTATTGCTCTTACAAGGTGTTCGACAAGTGGGAGAATGTTAGGAATATGGTGTCTCAACCTTGGATAATTCCTATTCTTATTATTTGTTTTGTAAAATGTTTTTCTTGCAAATAATGTAATTAAGTGTGAGTGTACATGTCTAGTTGGCATGTTGATGTGTCACTCCACTTGATGTGTCAGCATCTTGAATTATGTGTAAGGAGATCATGGCTGAAATAGTTATGATGAATTCCTCTGACACGTAAGAGCTATATCTGGAAGATTCAATGATAGGTGAAGACATGTGGCAACTGATAAAATTGAGTACTATACACTCTTCCCCAATTGTGGGGTTCGGGGTTCCTATTTTCTTAGAGAATGGTAAAACCCTAATATGACTATCTTTGGAGGTTGCTCTAAAAGAGAAAGCACATGATATAAGCATTTTTTAGGGTTGTGAAGATAGGAGAAGAAAGTGTATTGTTGGAACATTTTTATGCTGCCATGATTTGTCTTCAAGGGTTAGGGAAAATCTTCTAAAAGAACTTGCATTGCAAGTGTATTGTAAACTGTAATAGTTTTGATTAATACACTGAGGTTTTGGAGTGCTGGGGTTTTTACCGAAAGGTTTCCCTAGGGTAAATCATTGTGTCATTCTCTATTTTTTGTATGCATGGTATATGGTTGCAATATCATTGTTAAAGTAGTTAACGAATCTGAAATTGTAAGGATTTAAAAGAATTTGCACAATACTTTCCTTTTGAGATTAGTGTAGGAAGCTGTTTCCGCACTTGAGTTTCCTGACAAAAACTTTCTTAGAGGTTAGATATACATACAAAATAATAACTCAATGTAATGTAGCATTCTATTTTTTAGTTCAAGTACAGTTTCAATTTAGTTTCAACTTATGATGTGTAACATCACTTTTGGATGAATGAATAGAATGATGATATTCTAAATTTATAAATTTAATTTGGGCTTTGGATATACTCATGCAAGAGGGCCCACTTGGCAAGTAATTAATTTCTATTTTAGTAGTAATTTCCTTTTATTTGTAGTAGTTATTCTGGAGTTTTTCTATTCCTACAACTTCTAGAAATAATTTCATGTGATTATTCCTGTAGCCAAAGAAGATAGAGTAGTTTCCCGTCTGACTGTCTTGAATATTGTTGTAGTTACTTACATAAGTTTAGCTTTAGCACTGGGTTTTTTTTAGCATTTGAGTTACTTCATTTCCAAGCATTTATTTTCCAACATTATTTCCTTTCAAGGTGTAGGATAGCATGGATTAAGTAGGAATTTAGTGCACATACAGTGATGGCCCATTTCATGTACATGTTCTCTGGGTTGACAAGTAAATGAACCTTTTCCATGAGAAAGGTAGCTTCTTAGCCTGGACGTCCAATCCCTGAGTTGAGTTTTACAACCTAGTTATTGATCTAATTGAGAAGTCAAACATTTTTGGTGATGTTGTTGGGGATGGTGTCAAAATTATAACCCACAGTAGCCATGAGTTTTAATTATTTTAGTCTCTCTAATGTTGTCTTTATCTTTCCTTAGAATCAGTTAATGTTCAGTTCTATTTCAGCTCAAATTAGTTTAAATCCATCATAATTTGCTCACATAGAGAAAGAAGAAAAGATGACTTAGGAAGATTCCTTCCTAATGACCCCTATGTTGGTAACCAACTAGGTGATATTTTTGTCCTCTAAGAAGAAGAAGAATAAGAGAACCCCTAAGCTAACACTATTTCAAATTTATCCCCTTCTTCCTCTTCTCTAGAAGAAGAACCAATGGATCAAAATCCCTTTGTTGACATATTTGATTATTTGAATATTCCTCCACCTATGGACCCATTTTATCAAAAATAAGTTGGTAATCAAATTTCTTTGGTAGTATATCAACCAAGGAATCAACAAGGAAATCAGCCAGGAATGGATAGACATCCACCTCCTACCTTTCCATTTCCTATCATTGATCAAGATGATAACAATAACCTTAAGAATATCCCTACTTCATCTCTTCCTAAGTTCTATGGCATAGTGAGAGAGGATCCTAATACATTCCTTTTTGAATTTTATATCCTCTACAGAAGCTATGATTACACCATTGATGCTGAAAGGATTAAACTATTTCATGCTACTCTAAAGTAATCAACATTAAGATGGTTTCTGGGTCTCGAAAGATATGTTGTGAATACTTGGGAGAAGATGAAAATAATATTTCTAGACAAGTACAAAGAATATATTTCAGGGAAATGATATGAGAGGAGACGACATCTTAAGAATGCAATAAAAAGAAGATGAAAGTTTGGAGGACTATATTTCAAGGTTCCTATTTAGCTTGTAGAAGTCCACACACCATCAACTCAATGAAGAGTATCCGAAATTGCTCTTTCTAAGGGGAATCAATGAAAGTTGTATTGAAGCTTTGGACTTGATGGGAGGAGGAGATATCACCCAATCAACATGGGAGGACATTAAAAAGTTATACTATAAGTACTCTAGAGTAGTTGAGAAGAAGGGAAGAGGTTAGAAATTTGCCAAGGGTAAATCAAATGGTAATTGAGTCTCATGGAAAAAAATCACACACCTACTATCATAGTTTAAGCAAGACATCATCAACAATATGTCCACTCAGTTGGATACAATGCAAGCTAGGAAGAAGCATGAGGAGGCAAATGCAATGCTAGAAGAATATTTCCCTCACTATAGATAGAAGAAGGACTGCAAATGCAAGATGATGGATAACATAGAGAGTTAGAAAATTCCTAGTAAATTCAAGCTAGAAGAGGGAGATGATGACCATATTTTATTTATTTCTCAATGAATCCCATGGGCTCCAAGAAAAGGAATGCCATAATACCCTTTAAATTTTAGTGTTCCTTATTCAAATGCTTACAATAATCAATGACAACCCCCATATAATGCAAATTTGAGAGGTTATCCACCTCAGCCTTGGACTAATCCTAAGAATGCTTGGACAAATTATCAAAACCTTGCACTGTAGTGGAAACCTCCTCAAGGGAACTAGAAACAACCTCAAGGAAGCTGGCCACAACCTCAAGGTTCATGATAATCCCCTTAGGGTAATTGGCAACAAACCTCACAATGGAGAGGAGGTCGACAATGGCCAAATAAACTAGCTTGCTATCTTGAACAACCTCAACAACTAGCATTAATGCCACCTCCTACAACCAATAATGGTTACCTTTATCCTAATAAGTGAGTTGCATAACCTATTCCTAATCCTAACAACAAGCCACAATGAAAACCTGTCTATTCTACAAATCCTAACCAATACCTTTCATATACTATAAATATGAGTTATATTCACTTCAGGTCTAGAATAACCTTGCCAACCCCAGGTTCATCAATCATAATTGATATGCCTATAGAAGAATTAGAACTAGAGGATAAATTTGTTGCACCTGCCCAACCAAATCTAGTGAAAGAGAGTAAAGTTCTAAAATAATCTGATGCAATGCCCTAATTTCCTCAAAGATTAGAAGAAGAAGTACCCAAACCAAAAGAGGATTCAACCTTTGATATAATAGAACAAATCAAACATATATGTGTCAAGATAACTCTCTTACAAGGTATAAAAGATTCCCCTATTTATGGTAAATCCATTAAGAAGGATTGCTTAAATAAACCTAGGAGAAAGAAGAAAGATCCACAAACTGTGCATGTCCTAGGTTAGTTAGTATATATTATTCTTGGAAAGGTGACAATACCTGAGTATTTTTAATCTTGGTAGCCTTGTGGTTGGGGTTATCATTAATGATATCCAAGTTAAAAATGCCTTAATTGATTTAGGAGTAGCCATTAATATGATGAAAAAGGATGTCATGTAGCATCTCCAATTCACCAATCTCAGTCCTACACCTATTTTCCTACAACTATCTGATAGTTTTATTGATAACCCTAATGGAATGGTAGAGGATATAATTGTCACCTTGGATTCTTGGGAATACTCTACTTATTTTATGATACTCTCTCCTAACTCAACATTGGGAGGATATCATATCATTTTAGCAAGGACTTGGTTAGCTACTGTTGATGCATATATTGAATGTTGGTCGGGAGACATGACTATCTCAGATGGTCTAACCCCCCAAAAAATTTCTCTTTATCCACCAGCCCTTCCTCAGGCTGATTTAGCTCAACCAATATGGCCATACCTAGGGGAAGAAGTAGAGGAAGTTAACTCAGTAGTGTAACTCATGATGATAGATATGGATCCATTCCTACAGCTTTAGGAAGAGGATGAGGTAATCTATAACATTCTTCAAAACTATTATGGAGTGGATGAACAACATTTTGGATGTTTATCACATCAGTCATGTCTATTGCAAACCATCCTCCCTGCACCTAGTTCATTAGAATATCCTAGAGCTACAAATATTATTCAAACACTATTGCTGCATGAAGTAAAAATTTCATACCTCACTGAGGCATCCATGATTGAGTTAACTAAGCAAGTTGAGATCTCACCAGGTAGATGTTTGAATATCAATAATAAGTTCACTTGAGAACAACAAATGACTTTGAAAAAATTGATGCAATCCCATAAGATAGTATTTGAGTGGGATTATAATGATGTGAAGGGTTTGGATATTAAGTCATGCACTCACCAAATTTACATAAAGGAGGATAGTATGCTAGTAAGATAGTTCCAAATAATGTAACGCCCCACTAGGGAACCCAAGAGAGATTAATCTAGAACATGATACTAAGTTTGATGAATAATTTTTTCCCCTAAAGTTTACATAATAAGTAAATATTAATGCAAAATAAATAACCATTTACTCACATTAACACAACAACCAACACAGATTACAAAACTCAAGGGTCCCATGATGTAGAATTACGTAAGAATAGAACTCATCTAAATAACCATAACAAAAGATTCCATAACATAGATATGACAAATACAACTTACATCAATAATTACAATCCTCATGGACAACCATGAAACCTACTTAAACTCACATGCACTGCACATGTCACAGGGTATGTAGTAATCACTCTAACAATAATAGTTTAATATCTAGATTAGGTATCACATGTGATACTCTAATACAAGATTACAATAAATGAAGATAAGAACATTTCCACCAATGAAGAATAATAAAAAAACCAACCGCAGAAGAACCGTCAAGCACTGGAACAAGGATGTCAGATCTCAAATGGTAAAGAATCACTACCACCCATCCATGTGGATCCAAAAAGGTCCACCCCACCATGCTGAGGATATAACAATAGACCCCACTTGGATATCCAATACCAAAGAAAGATGAAACCACTAAGCAAGGGGATTCTGAAAGCTCTCTAACTACAAGTGTACAAAAGATAGTGATAGGTAAGATTCACTAATCCAGAGGCAACCAACATATGTAAGATAACCAGACTATGTATAGGAATGTGTCATCATGTACGTCTAACCCTTAAGTTTCATCCTGGTAGTCTCTCTGGACCCTGACACTCAAGTGACCATACATGGTATCAATGACCTCTCATACAAACAAAGCCATTAACTATGCAAGAACCACACCTCTCAAGGTGGAAAACATCATCTCATCCTCCATCTTAGTCTATACTAGCACTCAAGCATGGGTGAGGAAACACATCTTATTAAGTTTATTTTAATACCTCTCAATGACATATTGGGTTATCACTTGATTAAGATTACTTACAATAAGTGATCCTGATAGCCACTTGTGGGCTCTGGTGCTTATTGCAAGCCACCCCCTACTACACATCTAGGTAATCTACCCTAGGCTCATAGATTCCACATAGATCTAACATATGTATACAACTAGGTAATCCCAAATCCAGTATCATACCCAAGAACAAGAAATGACTACAAGATACCCATTTACATAATATAGTATAACATGAGCCTACATGGTCAATTTAGGATGATAAAGCATAATACACTCACACCATATCATAAGACAAAAAACATGTCTATAAGACTCATACCCAAGCCTCTGTATTCCTCATAGGTCATCTAATGCCCCATTAACACATTTAAGCAAAAGAAAACACTCAAGGATGAATAAACCATTTAAATCGTAAAGAATTGAAAATGAACCAATACGCATTTAAGTTTAACAATGAACGTAAACAAATTTCATATACAGAAATGTTTAACCTCTAAGAGAATCAGATTCCATAAATCACTAAAACAATGCTAATATAAAAAATGCTACATCATTCCCAATATTAATACCAATTAAAGATAAACATATATATATATATATATATATATATATATATATATATATATATATATATATATATATATATATATATATAGATATATGTATACATACACACATATATATAAATGTATACACATATATATGTATACATATATATATCTATGTATATATATGTATACATACATACACACACACACACACACACACACACACACACATATATATATGTATACATACATACATATGTATATGTATATACATATACATATGAAAATGTATATACATATACACATATATAATATGTATATATATATACTGCATTTAAAAATAAACATGAGATTAAATTAATCTAATTACATTTTGACAAATAATAAATTATATATGTTGGAAACTGCAATTGAAACAATTGTTGTATTGTCATTGATGTTAAACTTTAATTGGTAAGATTGTTGCTACTTAGGAAAGTATTATATCTATTTGAGTGTTGCTAAGGGGATAGACAAGGTTGGTAACAATAGCACCTAGGGAAAGGTTGAGTTATCTTGATACTACAAAGTGTACTTGACTATGTTGTACAATGATGAGACAATGTATTGTTTATCTTAGTAAGACTGAAGACTAAACTGGTAGGCTTGACCGAGCAAAGAATGGAGAAATCATGTTTAAGCCAAGTAATGTTAGTGTCGATTGAGTCAGTGTATGCCGAGAAAATTTTTAGTGTCGACCGAACAATAGTTAATTGCCAAGGAAGATAGTATAAGCCGAGGAAATATTTATAGTAATGAATGAGCTTTCTATATGAAGACCGAGTAGTTGATCACAATATTGACCGAGCATCAACATTTTTATATTTGAAGAGAATTTGGTTTTGGAGCCAACATTGTTGAATTCTTGGATTATGTAAAACGTGTTGACTTTATTTATTGATTGTTTGAAAGCATTAAATGCACTGTAAAACATTTTATTGTAAATCTTTAAGAGATTTGAGATGATTCTAGAAATGAAGCCGAAGAACATGAAGCGGGTAGATTCAATGAATCTGACCTAACCCTAAGATCTATGAATGAGATTGAGTGGCATAAGATGAGTTAACCTAATTGAGGAAAGTATTAAAGGGAACTTGAGCATTAGATATGCGTGTGCATGGGTGAAAAAGAGAATGCTGGAAGATCAGTAAAGTTTTATTGACTGTATAAGCAGAAAAGGCTGAAGGAGAATTATGGTGGTTGCTTGAAGAAAAATTCTAAACAGATCAGAGATGGAGATGGAAAAGTTTCAAAGTCAGTAAACCAGCATTAGTGTACGGAATCAGATCTGATATTTGCAAAGTGAGTTGTATGTTTTTCAGATAAATATTGCTACTACTTTCTAACCATTGTAATAGTCAAAATCCTTTTAACAGAGGTTGACCTAATAGTCATATGTTAAATCCTTTGAACAAGGTTGCATTCTAATGGAGTGTATGTAAGTCCTATGACAAGGCTCACTTTTAACAGGGTGATTGAAATCCTTTAACCTGGTCACACCTAACAGTGTGTATTGTAACCTTTGACAAGGTTGGCTTTTAACCAAGCTCACTTCAGAAGAGTGAAAATAATAGTAGCATGTTACAAAGTGGTTTTTCCCACATTGAGTTTCCACTATAAATCCTGGTGTTAATACTTGTGTGAATGTTTTGGTTTGAACATTTATGTGTTTTACAAGTTAAGTTACAGCTGGGTAGTGGATTGCATTGTTATATGTTTCTATTATTGAATCAGTGATGACCGAGTTTGTTTTGGTTATTGGATTTGATTTAAGGAAAAAAATTTAAGTTTGTTTTATACATCAGGACCTGAGAACAACTGATTCACCCCCCCTCTTTGTTGTTCTAAATCATATTAACAATATATATAAATATATTATTAACATATATTTTAACACATATATAATTTTTAAACTAAGTATTAATAGAAAAAAATATATATTAAAAGTACTTAATAAATACAAATTCTAAAATAAATTTTATTTAATTAAAAACTAATTTAAAAATAAAATTTAAACAAAATAACTTTTAAAAAGTTATGGGTGGGGAGTGAGCCCCACGGTTCCCACCCCGCGCCAGTGCGCTACCCCATGGTAGGTAGGTGTACTGCCTACGACAGTACCTACTCCCCACGGTAGTGAGGTATTGTTGTAGGTAGTACCCACTGCGCATGATAATGGTACGCACGGGTAGGGATAGGGGGGTGTGGTGGCCCCCGCCCTTACATCACTTTTTAAATATTTTTTTAATATTTTTTTAAAAAATATTTTTCCAATGCACATTTTACAAAAACATGAATAACAAAAAAAAATGATATTTTAAAAAAAAATTTTAGAAGAATCTAAAATACGGAATAAGGCATTTTTTTGACTTTTTTTTCTCTTCTTTGTCTTTTTCTGGGTTTTACTTTTCTTACGGTGTAATTTTTTTTTTGACTGTGTTTTTTCCAGAGAATGAATTTTTACCCAGAATTCATTTTTTAACCAAAAAATTGATTTCCTTCCACAAAACAAATTATTTTTCCAAGACCCAATAGTTGGACTATAGCCTAGTTTAATTTTTTATTTTCTAAGAGATCTATAGTGAATTTTTCTACAAAATTTTGACAGCATAACCCTACTTTGCCAAGTCTCAATAAAACTTAAAAATAATAGATCTAAGAGTTTTCTAAATACCCAAAACCATAGAAACTCCAAATACATATATTAAGATAAAATGAAATTACTCAAATACAAGAACACCAATTTTTTTGCAAAACAAAAAATACAGAAGGGTTTTCAAACCATACCTTGGATCCAATGCAAAATTCTGAAAAATGAAGCCCTTGAAGAATGTAGAAACTTGAATCCTCTAAGAATGGATCCAACCAATAGATCTGAAACCACGTAGATTCCAAGCACAAGAATCCAGAAAAAATGAACAAAGCTTTCAACACAACATGCAACGACAAACACCCAAATCCTCCAAAATGTCAAAAACACCAAGCTCTCCAAATATCCTCCAAAACCTATTCAATCCCAAAATGAATGAATAATTTCCCTTAAAGAGATTCAATTTCCCCCTTTCATGCAAACCCTAATGACAACACACTAGTCAATCCCTAAAATAACTCAACTCAAAATTGAAGGAAAATCCTAATTAAATAAATAAAATATCTTTTAATTGTACAACTCAACTTTGACTCCTTAAAACAAGTAGCTATTTTTGAATTCAAATTACTTTTTCAACAATATTAATGCACATGTAATTAATTAAATAATATATTAAATAGATTAAATATTTAAAGCACAATTAAACCACATAATTAAATATTTAATTATTTAATAAGGCATAAAAATATATTTAACTCTAATTTCAATTAAATAATTTATTAAATCCAAATATTCAAATATTTGAATTTTCTCAATTAAACATAGGAACATAATTAATATTCAATTTCAACTAGAATCATTAAATCAATAATCACAGAAATTACTCACTTATGAAATCAATCAACTGAGACCAAACAAAGCAAAACCAAACATGCTCAAAAAAGGGATCCAAGAATTCATGTCAACTAGACGAATCCGGGTAGGGTAGTCAAAGTGATACTTGTCCAATCTTAGGACAAATAGGCTTAGGTTAGGGTTTTGGGTCTGACTGTTACCTCCCTTCTTTACCATCAAAATGAATATTTATGGGCACTCTCACTCCTACCAATTCAGGGAAGACGATGCCTTGTACCTACAAACTTGACATCACAAGAAAAGCATGTACATCTAATATAAATATAGCAGATAATGATAGGGTACGATCAAATGTGTGGATCTCGCCAAGGCAAGTAACTACGTCTCCATCCTCTACCATAACAAACATGTAAAACAAGTACTAACACACATGATAACCATACACATGCAAGTATGGGGTCAGTAACATCATAAACCATTATAAGAATAAAACATCACATCATGATAATATCATCATCTAACTATGCAATCACATGATAAACATATAACAATCATAATCCAGAATCATTACCCACTAAAATAATAACTGCTCACATGAAATGTACACTAAAAGAATTCATCCAATCAACTGAAATAATAGCCTAAAAGAGTACAACAACTGAAATTGAAATTAAACTATGAGTGGGTACTACATCCACCCCCCATAGGATTAGGCTTACTCTTGGAAGCCTATAAACAAATAGGGATATAACTCTCAAAATCTTGATGCGTCCTCCCAAGTCGTTGCTGACTCATCATTTGGGTCCCATTGGACCCTTACCTGGTCAATGGTTCAACCCCTGAGGATCAACTCCCATCGCTGAAGAATACAAATGGGCTCCAAAGCCAGTTGCCCATCCTCTACCTGTAAATCATTCCAATCAAGAACATGCACAATATCTGGAGTATAGCATCTAAGAACAGAAATATGGAAAACATCATGAACATGAGATAGGCTAGGAGACAAAGCAAGATGGTAACCAACTGGTCCTATCCTCTCTAGGATCTTAAAAGGCCCAACAAAGTGAGGTGCCAACTTCGAACCCTTTCCGTAACGGATCAGACTCTTCCATGGGCGCACTCTCAAAAACACTCTATCTCCAATTGCAAACTGCCTATCCACCCTATGAGAATTTGCATACTTCTTCTGTCTATCCTGTGCAATGACCAAATGCTCATGAATATGCACTACCTACTGCTCCATATCTCGAAGCATCTCTAGACCAAGAATAATGTGGTCCTCCAATCTATCCCAACTCAAAGGTGTATGATGAGGAGGACCATACAAAGCATGGAAAGGTGACATGCCAATCAAGTTGTGATAACCATTGTTATATAAAAACTCAACTAAATACAAATAGTCCTCCCAATGAGTCTGTCTGTCCATGACATACATCCTCAATATGTCCTCATGCACCTGATTAACCCGCTCTGTCTGTCCATGAGTCTCAAGATGGTACGTTGAACTAAAATTCAACTGAGCACCAAGATCATGTTGTAGTGAAGTCCAAAATGCAGAAGTAAATACAGGATCTTGATCCGAGATAATCCTGCGAGGAATACCATGAAGTCTCGCAATATCCTACATAAAGACTCTAGCTACAAAAGCCATTGTATAGGAGGATCTCATAAGGGAGAAATGTGCTACCTTAGTCAACCAGTCAATAGTCACCATGAGAGCATTGTGTCTACAAGAAGTCAAAGGAAAACCAACAATGAAATCCATCAAAATGATATCCCACTTCCAAGATGGGATGAGATTCAGCTGTAAAAGCCCTGCTGGATGTTGATGTTCTGCCTTAACTCTCTGACATTCTAAGCATCTAGCCACAAAATTTGCAATATCACACTTCATACCAGACCAATAGTAAAGCCATCAAAGGTCTACGTGTATCTTCCTGACACCAAGTTTCATTTGTCGTACTCTTTTAGGCTATTATTTCAGTTGATTGGCTAAATTATTTTAGGCTATATTTCATGTGAGTAGTTATTGTTTCTATGGGTGATGATTTTGGATTATGATTTTATATGTTTATCATGTGATTGCATAGTTAGATGATGATATTATCATGATGTGATGTTTTATGATTATAATGGTTTATGATGTTACTGACGCCATACTTGCATGTGTATTGTTATCATGTGTGTTAGTACTTGTTTTTCATGTTTGTTATGGTAGAGGACGGAGATGTAGTTACTTGCCTTGGTGTGATCCACATGTTCGATCGTACCCTATCATTATCTGCTATATTTATATTGGATTTACATGCTTGTTCTTGTGATGTCAGGTTTCCAGGTACATGGCATCATCTTCCCTGAATTGGCAGGAGTGAGCGTGCCTATAAATATTCATCTTAATGGTAAAGAGGGGAGGTAACAGTCAGACTCGAAACCCTAATCTAAGCCTATTTGTCCTAGTATTGGACGAGTATCAGTTTGACTACCTTACCTAAATTCATCTAGTTGACGTGAATTCATGGATCCCTTCTTTGAGCATGTTTGGTTTTGCCTTGTTTGGTCTCAACTGATTGATTTCATAAGTGAGTGATTTACTGTGACTATTGATTTAATGATTATAGTTGAAATTGAATATTAATTATGTTTCTATGTTTATTTGAGAAAATTAATTAAAATTTAAATATTTGAATATTTGGATTTAATTAATTATTTAATTAAAATTAGAGTTAAATATGTTTTTATGCCTTATTAAATATATTTAATTGTGTGGTTTGATTGTGCTTTAAATATTTAATCTATTTAATATATTATTTAATTAATTACATGTGCATTAATATTATTGAAAAAGTAATTTGATTTCAAAAAATAGCAACTTGTTTTAAGGAGTCAAGGTTGAGTTGTGCAATTAAAAGTTATTTTATTTATTTAATTAGGATTTTCTTTCAATTTTGAGTTGAGTTGTTTTAGGGATTGACTAGTGTGTTGTCATTAGGGTTTGCATGAAAGGGGGAAATTGAATCTCTTTAGGAGAATTGTTCATTCATTTTGGGAGGGAACATGTTTTGGAAGATTTTTGGAGAGCTTGGTGTTTTTGACATTTAAGGAGTCAAGGTTGAGTTATGCAATTAAAAGTTATTTTATTTATTTAATTAAGATTTTCTTTCAATTTTGAGTTGAGTTGTTTTAGGGATTGACTAGTGTGTTGTCATTAGGGTTTGCATGAAAGGGGGAAATTGAATCTCTTTAAGAGAATTGTTCATTGATTTTGGGAGGGAACATGTTTTGGAGGATTTTTGGAGAGCTTGGTGTTTTTGACATTGTGGTTGCATGTTGTGTTGAAAGCTTTGTGTGTTTTTCTGGATTCTTGTGCTTGGAATCTATGTGCTTTCAGATCTATTGGTCGGATCTATTCTTGGAGGAATCAAGATTCTACATTCTTCAAGGGCTTCATTTTCAGAATTTTGCATTGGATCCAAGGTATGGTTTGAAAACTCTTTTGTTAGTTTCTGTTTTGCAAATAAATGGTGTTCTTGTGTTTGAGTAATTTCATTTTATCTTAGTAGATGTATTTGGAGTTTCTATGGTTTTGGGTATTTAGTTTACACTTACATCTATTGTTTTTAGGTTTTATTAAGACTTGACATAGTAGAGTTATGCTGTCAAACTTTCGTAAAAAAATTCACTATAGATCTCTTAGAAAACAAAAAAATTAAACTAGGCTATAGTCCAACTATTGGGTCTTGGAAAAATAATTCATTTATATATATATATATATATATATATATATATATATATATATATATATATATATATATATATATATATATATATATATATATATATATATGATTATCTTTAATTGGTTTTAATATTGGAATTAATGTGCATTTAATAGCTTTTTGAAACTATAGATTCAAGGAAACGGAGTTTAACCCTAAATGTGATCTCTAGTGAACGAGATAGTTAATTTGATAAATGTTTTACGTATTTATTGTAAATGGGTGTTTTTATCAAATTGAAACTATTAGAGACTTTGGAGAGCATTTTTGTATCAGCATTTTTTATAGTGATTTATGGAATTTGATTCTCTTAGAGGTTAAACATTTCTGTATATGGAATTTGTTTGTGTTCGTTGTTGAACTTAAATGCATATTGGTTCATTTTCAGTTCTTTATGATGTAAATGGTATATTTGTCCTTGAGTGTTTTATTTTTCTTAAATGTGTTAATGGGGCATTAGATGACCTATGAGGAATATAGAGGTTGGGATATGAGTCTTATAGACATATTTTTTGTCTTATGATATGGTGTGTGTGTATTATGCTTTATTGCCCTACATTGACCATGTAGGCTCATGTTATACTAAATTCTATAAATGAGTATCTTGTAGTCATTTTTGGCTCTTGGGTATGATACTGAATTTGGGATTATCTGGTTGTATACCTATGTTAGATCTATGTGGGATCTATGAGCCTAGGGTAGTTTACCTAGATGTGTAGTAGGGGGTGGCTTGCAATAAGCATCGGGGCCCACAAGTGGCTGCTAGGATAACTTATTGTAAGTAATCTTAATCAAGTGATAACCTAATATGTCATTGAGAGGTACTAAAATGAACTTAATAAGATGTGTTTCCTCACCCATGCTTGAGTGCTAGTATACACTAAGATGGAGGATGAGATGATGCTTGCCGCAATGAGAGGTGTGTGTCTAGCATAGTTAATGACTTTGTCTATATGAGAGGTCATTGATACCATGTATGGTCACTTGAGTGCCGGGGTCCAGAGAGACTACCACGATGAAACTTAAGGGTTAGATGTACATGATGACACCTTCCTATACATAGTCTAGTTATCCTACATGGGTCGATTGCCTTTGGATTAGTGAGTCTTAACTATCACTATCTTTTGTACACCTGGAGTTAGAGGGATTTTAGGACCCCCTTGCTTTGTGGTTTCATCTTTCTTTGGTATTGGTTATCTGAGTGGGGTCTGTTGTTATCTCCTTAGCATGGTGGGGTGGACCTTTGTGGATCCACATGGATAGGTGGTAGTGATTTTTTACCATTTGAGATTTGACATCCTTGTTCTAGTGCTTGAAGGTTCTTCTGCATTTGGGTTCTTTATGATTCTTCATTGGTGGAATTGTTCTTATCTTCATTTATGGTAATCTTGTATTAGAGTATCACATGTGATACCTAATATGGATATTGTACTATTATTGTTAGAGTGATTACTACATACCTTGTGACATGTGCAATGGATGTGAATTTATGTAGGTTTCATGGTTGTCCATGAGGATTGTAATTATTGATGTAATTTGTATTTGTTATATCTATAATATGGAATCTTTTGTTATAGTTATTTAGATGTGTTCTATTTTTGTGTAATTCTACGTCATGGGACCCTTGAGTTTTTTAACCTATGTTGGTTGTTGTGTTAATGTGAGTAAATAGTTATTGCTTCTACATTAATGTTTATCTTGTTATGTAAACTTTAGAAAAAATAATTATTCATCAAACTTAGTATCATGTTCTAGGTTAATCTCTCTTGGGTTCCCTATATGGGGCATTACAAGAGTTATATAGAATGCTAGATGTTGGGTTTATTTATCCCATCTCTAATAGCCAGTGGGTGTCACCCATTGCCATAGTTCCTAATAAAGGTGGAAACTGGAGGGTTTGTGTAGTTTATAGAGAGTTGAATGCTGCAACCAAAAAAGACCATTTTCCCCTTCCCTTCATAGATCAAGTCCTAGACTCTCTAGAAGGGAAGCAATATTTCTCATTCCTAGATGGTTATAGTGGATACAACTAGATCAAAATTAAACCAAAAGATCAGGAAATGACCACCTTTACTTTTCCATGGGAAACTTATTCTTATTCCATTCTTCTGTTTGGCTTGTGCAATGCTCCAACCACTTTCCAAAGACTAGTCATTAGCATAATCTTAGATATTTCACATGATTGTATGTAAATATATATGGATTACTTTACCACATATGGGAGTACATTTGAGGAAGCATTGAGAAATGTAGGAAAGGTACTATAGATATGTGAGGATCACAATATATCTTTGAATAGTGAGAAGTGTTTCATGATTATGTAGGAAGGGGTAGTGCTAGGCCACTATATTTCTCAAGATGGTATTCAAGTTGATCTAGAAAAAAATTAATTCATTCTTAACCTTTCCATCCCTACTAAAAAAAAGGATGTAAGGATCTTATTGGGTCATGCAGGAGATATAGGAGGTTTATCAAGCACTTTAGCAAAATGGTAGGACCATTATATACACTATTAACTAAAGATGTAGATTTTGAGTGGACATCAACATGTGAAGAATATTTCATGCAAATTAAGTCAGTCCTTTATTGGATTAGGAGAGATAGGGTACTGAGAGGGGAGGGGTGAATTAGTGCCCACAAAAACTTTAGCTCATAAACCTTTCAGATCTAAAATTGTAAACAGTAGTAACCTTGCATAATAACTTGTATCAAATGCATGTATTATTCATTCATTCAACTTGTAAAAGTAAATAACATGAAATCAACAATATAACAGTCCCATAACACAAGTATTTTGGTAATGCATAAACCCTTGTTAGAAGGTAAAAACTGCGGTGGGGATGACACCCACAAATTCTTCACTACTGCAGATAGAAAAGGTTTGCCTGTTAAAGCTACAAGTTTTGGTCACTTCTAGTGATCTTACCCTATTAGGAGTAACATATTAGATCAGCTAGATCTATCTAGTGATAGGATTTTAGCAACACTACTTGAGTGTGCACTCGGTTAAGATATTTACAAAAAGACTATCAAGTCTACTCTGTTAAGAGATTTTACCAAAACTCTATTACAATGATTGGAAAGCAATAGGTAACTATTTGATAATGACAACTCAACTTGTCTGATCTAGATCAATAAAGTACTAAATATATATCACCTTATACTATGAAAATCTCTGCTCTGAACTTCTCGGTTAGCCTTCTCTGATCCTACTCAATCTGATTTCCTCTAAATACTATTCTTCTCTGTCAACTGATAATCTTGAAGGTTGTCTAATGCTTCAAGTGATTCTTCACTCATACATCAGTTCACATAAAAAATGATGTAAAATACAAATATATAGCATACTACTTTATGCCGCTTATACAAAATTAGGTTTCAACAACTTAGAGAAAACCCTAAGATCTACGGTGTACAAAAATAACCTAGATCAAACAATTACATAAGATCTTCATCAAATTTAATGAATATCTCAACAATAAATTATCCTCAATCTTGGTAAAAAGTTTTTTGATTCTATTGTAACCATTTGCATAGATAGATGTGCCATTTTTAATTCCTGTGCTGTTTCCTATGATCCTCGGTAAACATTGTAAATACTGCTCGGTAATTACACTGATGCTCGATGTTTACTACTGCTCGATATTGGTGTCTAATGCTTAGTAAAACTGTATGGTGCTCGGTATGAAGACTTAATCGACTGGCTTTTATTGCTTACAGTTACCGACTGGGTTCATATAAGTAACCAACCGATGTCTTTGACTTCCTTTGATACTAATGACAATCATTAATTCTCAATAGAGATAACAATCTCCCCCTTTAGCATTAGTATCAAAACCTTAATGTATATAGACCTTATGTCTCAAAACTTATATCTCCACCATATACATATACATATCAAATTTTTTTTTCTAAATACTCCTCCTCAGTGTAGCTCTCGATAGTGTGTAGTATACTTAGCATCTATTTACATATTTGGAATATACATTATTATCCCCCTTTTTGATATTAATGCCAAATACAAAAATGTATACTCATAGCTTGTCAAAAATGTGCTGATGGGTTTTCTTCAATGATTCCAAGAGGTTTTCCCATTCCTCTTTCAAGTTGGTGAGAGAAAGTTTCTCAAGACCGACTTGTGCATGCATGTCAAAGATGTTATCCAACATAGAAATTTATGGTGTTGCAACAAGTTTCTCTGCTTTGACAATATGTTTCTCAAAAATTTTCAGGTAGGGTAGGAGCTCGGTTTGTAATTCAGTGACCTGATCACTAACTCTCTCTTCTTGTTTCCTGAGATCTGCTATCAACCACCTGAGTTCTTGAACTCTCAATATATGCTTTGAAATAGCTTGTGTCTTGGTTGTAGCAGCTTGTGCATTGGCTTTGATCTCATTTTCAAATTGTTTTATCTTTTCACTGATCTCAGCAATGAAGGTTTCCATAGTGCATAGCTTAAACAAGATTTGAAAAATTAACTTAGTAATACACTAAATTTTAGTTATTACCTTTGATAGCTTAACCTTGTTAATTTCCACTTCCTAGCTTATTCTCTCTACAAGTTTATCTTGTATCTTTGACTCGGCCCTCTCTTCAATTCTCTTGTTGGCATCGACATCTGGGGCATTTATTCCTTCAATGAGAGTAGCGAGTTGGTCCATAATCAGAGTATCTTCATCTATTTTTATCTCAGGTACTACTTGTTGTAAGATATCCTAGACATTTTCTAATATCTCCTTGCTTTTTCTCTCTTGTCTCAACTTCTCTTGTGCTACTTTTCTTTTGCATAACTCTCCATATTTTCTTAGTTCTTCAAGGCTAAGGGTCCTCAGGTCACACTCGGGTATCACAATTACTTCATCTAGAGTGACCGACCCTTTTCCTTTATTTTTCTTCTTCTTCTTCTTCGGTTCCTATGGTGAACTCTTAGCAACTAGAACAAGAGCTTTTTCTTTTGCCCTCAGAGTGTTCTACCCGGTTGACACATTGTCTTCCTTTTTCTTCTCCTTGGTAACCTATGTGTCAGTTGACTATGATGGAGCCTCTAATGTTGTGTCAAGTGGGGTAGCCTCAGTTTCTTTGGGCTCTTCTTGTGCCTATGTTTCTATTTCAGTAGCCTCTTTTCCTTCAGGCTTATTTGTCTCTACATGTGTCTCAGTGCTTTGTTCCCCTATTGTATCTTTAGGTTGCTTGGGGTCTAAGCCATTAGGTTGTTCCTGTGATAGAATCTCTATGGCTTCAACAAGTACATGAAGCTCACCTAGTAGTGATATGAATGGACATTTGGTAACTTGTGCTTCATCCTATGTGATGTCTTGTGCATTATTCACATCATCATCTTCATCCCTGTCATTAGGATCACTGTTTGTGATGTCCTCAATGAGTACATCCTTGTCATTTGTGTCCTCAGTCTGAATCACTTCTGGATTCAATGCATCTTGTGAAATGTTCTTAATTTCTTGACCAATTGTTATATGAATTACCTCAGTAAATGATGCAAGGGACTCTTCTTTCTGCATAACTATTCCATGATCAATGAATATACCTTTACCTTTGGAATTCTGTCTCTTTTTAGAAAATTTTTGAAATACAATTTTATCATTTTGTTCTCTGACAACAAGAATTGAAGTCCAGATGAGTTGACCAGACTCATCAAGTTCTACCAGATTCTCATCTAATACTATCATAGCTGAGCCTTTTATTTTGAATCTCTACACACAAGTGTCCATAAGCTCTTTAATCTCATCATGAGATAGGTTCGGTGCTACCAATGCTAAAATTTGTTCCCTTCTTTTTCTCTCAGTTTCCAAGGCATATGAACACTTTTGATTTATTCATTCCTCTATTGCCTTGGGTAGTGATCCTTCAAATTCTAATGGAGTCCATTTAAAGTGAATCATCATCTGGATGATTTCTTCCTCAATTTTTTTTGGCCCTCATTTGACATTTTTTCAAATTATTTCAGCTCCGGATCAGAGATATCTCCATTCTCAATTATATTTGCAACAACCTCATCTACAAATCTTATCTTGTTACTAACAACCTTGAATTGTTCATTATTAAGTTCTTCATCCTCTAGGTCTTCCTTACCTCTTATTAAATTTATCCTTTTCTTCAGTGCCTTTGTTATAGCCTTGGGTCCTTTCTTTACATAAGTCATTGTCAGTGTAGCAACCTTTCATTTTTCTACCTTCATAGCTCCCTTCTTCTGTGGTGGTGAAGCTACAATTGATGACCTTGTGTGTGTACCTGTTTGCACTGGTAACTGCCTCTTCTTTGGAGCTTGAGTGGGAGAAACCGTTATAGGTTCTTGTTCTTCTTTGGACTCAGTTTCTTCATTGTCATATGGTTTGTCAGCCAACATTAACTAACCTTCGATTGCAGTTTCAACCAGTGACTCCTTAGATGAGTCAGATTCATTCCCAAACTTCTCAAATAAAAATTTCTTCATTTTCTTTTCTTTCCTTGTCATTTTACTGATGACCAAACCTATTTTAATTCTAGACTTAACTTCTTCAAAGGTTCCAAACCTTTCGGCCTTTTCATCCTTCGGTAATGCTAGTAGTGCCTCAATAGATTTCAAACTGAAATCATGATCCATTTCGTATCCCATAGGTGCTAGCCACTTTATTCTCAGCTCAACTGCCTTAATCATAGTGTGGTCGGTGTTCACTAAGACATAAATGTCCATCTCATATTTTTTGACCAATGAACTCAGAATTCTACTTCTTAAATTCATCTTTACTTTAAAATCTTCAAAATAACTATTTATAACATTTTCAGCATTATCTCCTAGACCTTTCATAATATCAAATTTTTTTGATGTGATCAGTGTGTCATCTATCCAGTCAGTGTGACCAGTAGAGGGAAAGAATTTCTGGAGATAGAAAAATAAACATACAAGTAATGATCCAAACTTACAAGTATCGGACTTTTGTGTCCTGATTGTTTTCATGTTTTCTTCAACCTATCTCAGTAGTATCTCGACAAGGTCTATTTGATGACCCTTCTTTATCAATTTGTGAGCCATGTTGACTGCACTACATGGTACACTATTTTCTCTGCTAGATTGAAATATCTTGTACCCAATTACATGCGCTGCAAAATTAACTTCGAGATCCACAATTGATTCAATTTTTAGTGCTCTACCATCCCATGCTGTGCCAATATTTTTCTCAATCTCGGCTCATGATGAGCTTCTGAATGCTTTGGCTTTATTAGTAGTAGGGTAACCAGTAAACCTGCTAATCATTCTTTTTGTAACCTTGATTGGTTTGTCTAGCTAGAATGTGCCCTCATGATAGCAACTCAACACAACCCTAATCCATTCATTCTTAAAATTCTTCAAGAAATTTAGGGCATTGGTAAGACCAAGTGTTTCAACAATTTTGTGCTTTGGTTTTAGTTCTATTTTCTCATCACAAAGTGCCTGATATGCAACATACATATCAAAATCACCTATTTCCCTAATTTTACAGTGTATGTATGATCGTATGTCTTTAGTTAACAAAACCCTAGGTGGGATGCTTGAAAAAGTGCCCACTGAATCCATTTTTTATGCTACTTCAGGGTGTAACTTATAATGAGGCTCCTTGTAGCTTGCTGACACTATTAAATTAACTTCTTCTTCCACAACTTTAGAATAACTCACAGTAGATGCCATTTCAACAAACTAGGTTTTCGGTAAGTATGAAGAATATGCTTGGTAGGGTTTCAACTTACTCAGAATGTATCAAAGAATGTGCTCAATTTGATCTGCAACTACTTGAATTAGCTTGAAATATTCTTGCTTGAACTCACTTTGTGAAATTTTAGCTCTCCAAAATTGCAATGTGAAAAAAAAACTTTGTCTTCCATGTATTTATAGAATTTTTGATATTCCCGCTTAAAACTTTATGCAATAAATGCTTGACCTACTTTTCGGTTCATGACAACTGTTAGCTTGGTGACAACTACATTCTTTCATCTGCTTGGTTAACACAAGACTTCTTTGCTCGGTTGATACTATTATTTGGTTAACCTTGAATAGTGATTACCGATGGGTAACCAATGCTCAGTCTAACTTTTACCGACTGTGTAACTTTGTTAGCTCAAAACATATAAACCACAATGCATCTTTATTCATGCAGATTTGGTATGTGCACAACATGTATAAGGAACTATATGTAAAATGTGATCATTTTGAAATGTCAGTCCCATACATACCTATATCACCTTAGGTGGAGGTACCAATGTCACCCAATCCAGTGGACGAGGTTTCACTGACAACATTACTTGACTCAGCATTGTCATTATATGCCTTTCTCCACATAGTGTTCCTGATTCTCATGATATCTGCAATAGTGTTTCCACTCTCAAATACATGACCTTCTTCTGGTGCTCAGTCTCTATAGTCCTTGCTTAGATGACCGACCT
This sequence comes from Chamaecyparis obtusa, assembly GCA_027943335.1. Taxonomy (NCBI): domain Eukaryota; kingdom Viridiplantae; phylum Streptophyta; class Pinopsida; order Cupressales; family Cupressaceae; genus Chamaecyparis; species Chamaecyparis obtusa. Next base: position 590,196 of record BSBK01002836.1, on the reverse strand, counting down.
TGTGACAATGCAAACATGCCATTCCAGTGCTTGTCCAACTCCTTGATTGTCTAGCCCATCTTTTCCTATTACAATTTGCTGCAATGTGCCCATATCTACCACATGCAATATAGTTAGCCCATGTGTTGTAATCCCAAACATAATAATTACCTTGTCTCTTTAGTTGATATGGCTTGTGTTGTGTCTTCTGCTTAGGTGTGCAGACTTGCTTCATTTTTTCCTTACAATCTCATGCAGTGTATCCATGTTTATTACAAGTATAACATAATTTCTCCATGGTAGGATTATTAGCATTCTTGTTCAGTTTAGCTCTACACTCATAATTTTGGTGACCAAACTTTCCACAATAATAGCAATAACCATTAAACTTAGGAGTGACAGGAGGTTTACCTTGTGCTTTTCTTCTGCACACATTTGAAGTATGTCCCAGTTTGCCACAATGATAACATGCCAACACTTTAGGTCTTTGAATTTGTTTTTTTTGGCTTGTTCAGCTTGTTGTGATGATTCTCCTTCACCAGTATAGCCTAATCCAGCTTTACTTCCAAATCTTCTTTGATTAACCAGAAAATCATCAATCTTTTAAGAACTATCCTTAGCCAATTTCATTATTTCATTATGCTGCTGTTGAGTTTTCAGTTCATTTCTTAACTTCTAATTCTCTTCTCTAAGTATTGCAACATCTTCAAGTCTTCTTGACAATTCTCCATTTACTCGGTTGACTTCTTGATTCACAACCGTCATCTGATTAGATATTTGAAAATGGTGATCGGTGAGTCTTTCTATCTCACTTTCCTTTGCTTGAAGTTGTTCAGTTATCTATCTTCAGTCTTCAATAGCTAGATTCCTTACTTACTCAGCTTGTCTAGCATTGTTCATTATTTCTACCATTCTGACCATCTGTGTTTCCCAACTGATTTGTAGTGCTTTCACTTGTTCAGTTAAGTGAAGGTTCTTTTCAGACAAATTAGATATTATGCTTTCAGATCCATCATAAATACTTCCAGAACTAGATCCAATGTGATCAAATAGATCCTCAATTGCTTCTTCATGATAACCAATCTCATTTTGTAGAATAGATAGGTTTTTTCTTTCAACCAGTAATTTCTTTAGTCCATCCTTCACTTGCTTATACTGCTCAACAAACATTTGCATTTGAATATTCTAATTTTCTATTGTTTTATCTAACTTATACCTCTCCATGAATAGATCTTTACCCTTCAGTGGTTAAACTATCCAATAAGAGAACTGCACTTTGATACCAATTGTTGGATTAGGAGAGATAGGGTACTAAGAGGGGAGGGGTGAATTAGTGCCCACAAAAACTTTAGCTCATAAACCTTTCAGATCTAAAATTGTAAATAGTAGTAACCTTGCATAATAACTTGTATCAAATCCATGTATCATTCATTCATTCAACTTGTAAAAGTAAATAACATGAAATCAACAATATAACAGTCCCATAACACAAGTATTTTGGTAATGTAGAAACCCTTGTTAGAAGGTAAAAACTGCGGTGGGGATGACACCCACAAATTATTGACTACTATAGATAGAAAAGGTTTGCCTATTAGGGCTACAAGTTTTGATCACTTCTGGTGATCTTACCCTGTTAGGAGTAACATATTAGATCAGCTAGATCTACCTAGTGATAGGATTTTGGCAACACTACTTGAGTGTGCACTCGGTTAAGAGATTTACAAAAAGACTATCAAGTCTACTCTATTAAGAGATTTTACCAAAACTCTATTACAATGATTAGAAAGCAATAGGTAACTATCTGCTAATGACAACTCAATTTTTATGATATAGATCAATAAAGTACTGAATATATATCACCTTATACTGTGAAAATCTTTTCTATGAACTACTCGGTTAGCCTACTCTGATTCTGCTCAATCTGATTTCCTCTGAATACTATTTTTCTCTGTCAACTAATAATCTTGAAGGTTGGCTAATGCTTCAAGTTCTTCTTTTCTCATACATTAGTTCACATAAAAAATGATGTAAAATAAAAATATATAGCATACTACTTTATGCTGCTTATACAAAATTAGGCTTCAACAACTTAGAGAAAACCCTAAGATGTATGGTGTACAAAAATAACCTAGATCAAACAATTACATAATATCTTCATCACATTTAATGAATATCTCAACAATAAATTATCCTTGATCTTGGTAAAACATTTTCTGATTCTATTGTAACCATTTGCATAGATAGATGTGCCATTTCTGATTCCTATGCCATTTCCTGTGATCCTCGATAAACATTGTAAATACTGCTCAGTAATTACACTGATGCTTGGTGTTTATTGATGCTCGGTATCTATGTTTGATGCTTTGTAAAATCATCTAGTGCTCAGTATAAAGACTTAACCGACTGGCTTCTACTTCTTACAGTTACCAACTTGGTTCATATAAGTAACCGACCGATGTCTTTGACTTCCTTTGATACTAATGACAATCATTAATGCTCAATAGAGATAACATCCTCACCCAAGCACCTATCCTTGGAGTACCTAATTGGTCAATACCTTTTCATATTCACACAAATGCCTTAGACCATGTTATTGGGTTAGTCTTAGGCCAAAATTAAGTTACTATAGAAAAATACCATTTATTTCATTGATAAAAATCTACAAGGGCTAGAGTTAAATTATATTGTCACAAAAAAGGAATTTTTAGCAATCATTTATGATCTTAACAAATTCATGCACTACATTAGTAGATATCAAATTTTTGTACACAAATATCATGCAACCATCAAGTACCTTATGAAAAAATCAGCAATAAAAAGGTAGATTAGCTAGATGGTTACTTTTGATGCAAGAGTTTGACATTACCATCATTGACAAACCAAGTAAAGAAAATGTAGTGGAAAATTTTCTTCCTAGAATGCAAATAAAGGAAGACTCTAAAATTATTGATGATTCCTTTCCCGATGATCATCTATTTCCATTTCTATTTATACACATTGGTATGCAGATATAGCTAGCTACGTAGCTTTTAATAGAATCCCTAATCATTTCTCTCCAAAGGAGAAAAGGTTTCTTGTTCAAAAGAGTTTCAATTTTTCCTAGATAACCAGTTGTTTGTTCTATACATGGCCTAATCAATTCATGAGGAGATGTGTTAGAGAGGATGAGACCTATGAAATCATATATGCATGCCATGATGAACCCTATTGGGGGGTATTTTGTAGCCAAAATAACAACAATAAAGGTATTGAATACATGATAATATTGGCCTAATCTACACAAGGATGCAACAAAATGTACTAGAAAGTGTTAAATATGCTAAAGGATGGGCAAACCTAAATTAGATGAGATGCCACTATACCCTCAAGTTATTATTACACCATTTGATAAGTGGGGATTGTACTTTTTTGGATATATTGATCCTCCCTTAAATGGTAAGTCATATATTTTGGTTTGTACTAACTATGTAACAAAGTGGGTTGAGGTTAAACTAATGAAACATGCCAGAGATAACAAGGTTTATATTGGTTCCCAAAATGGTTTTATGCTTCAATAGCTACCAATACATTCACTACCAATTATAAGAGTTGCTAACTCCAATTATCAAACCCCCATGAATGACATGACAAAATAATAGGGATAAACCCCCCTACACTTTTGGTTCTACAAACCAATGGGGGTACACCTAAATTCAGTAAAATACTACCTTCATTACACACATCCCTGAATTTGATAAGAAAATTATCTCACAAATGACTTAACAATAACAAGAAAATACTAAGTAATAGATAACTACTTATTGATTCTCAATTATTTTGGAGCACGAGATACACATACCACAGATAAAAATGAAAAATGAAAACAATCTTTATCAAAATGGTTTAACTAAATGACATGGACCAACAAAATAACAATTACAACAAATTTAGATCAACACCTTATAATTGGGCAATATTATCAATCCACAACTCATCATATGAATGACATAAAATACTAATTATTCAAGACTTAGACTATCATTTCATTACAACAATATCTATTCATGTAATCCTAATTTGTACTTCTCATAACGATCCTTTTACTAACCTTATGAACTTATGTGTTAATCTTCAACATTTTAATTGATCCTTGATCAAAGATTAGAATTAAAACATACACATATGAAATATATGCAATGAATTGAATACAAAATTTGAATTATTGAGTTCACAACTCATAAAACCAACATAGAGGAGAACACCAAATCTGAATTATATTTCATTGACTTCAGAATCATTGTCTTTATACATTGATTTTCTCATTCAAATAAAACTCAACATGACTAAGACTCCAATACTAAACTTTCAATTTGCTCTGTAAAATATTATACAAGACTCATGACCTCTATTAAACATGTCTGCGATTGAACCAACTCCTATGATTTCAACATAAAATTTCTCAGCCCCTTCCTAAATGATCATGGAAATCCTTTTATAGGACAAGGATTGCAACAACTACATATCACTTAGGGAAGAAAACTTAACAACTACTTAACAACATGACTAGATAAGATCAATCCAAAAAAAAACTAAAGGGAAGGAACAAATTAAAGAAAGGATTGAGAGATATCACTATAACCATGGCATATTTGAATTCACAGTGCTGGAAATAGGGCATCAACAAAATGACAACTGGGACTTTCCTAACTAATCACGGGATCACGGGCACTTCAAAAGTTAAAAAAAATATAATTTCCTAATTGCCTCATTCCAACATCATTTATATCCCTTTCATATCAATTCCAATTCATAACAATCACTTTGCATAATCGCAACCTTCAAATGAAACTATATTACTAACCTACAAACTCATGATAACTGTTAAACTGTCCTCAATGCAAGTCTGCCAGATACCCTTCTAACATTTAAAAATAGAAACAAATGTTGATCATTACACCTAAGACACGTGGCAATATCTCTCTATATTGCGGCCCAAAAAGTAGTGAAGCAAAAATACTTGCCATCTTGTGAGAAACTATGACAATGTCTTCAAAATTTATCATGATACAAGCAAACATGTGTCACCATCTCACACACTTGCAAATTCAAATATCCTATTTCTAAATCCCACTCAATTCTTGAGCTGGTCAACCATAATTTGACTGCCATGTTGTCATCCCTGAATCACTCTCAAGTTCATGATAGAATTCACTAACTGCTAGCCTAAAGAATGACCTTGTGAAGCCACACCTATCTACCATGTGTCACAATAATATGATCCCATGGTTATTCACTTTAAATAGAAATTCCACATGGCACAATGTTGCAATCCCACATTGATGTTACCCTTTTACCTACTAGGATGGTGGGATTAAAAAACTTTTCCATCTATCCTCCCTGGTTCGCCATTCATCTCCTTCACCCACACCATGTGGCACCTTCTTGCAATTATGGGCACTTTATCTTTCCATGTCAGCCTTGATCATAGGATCACAAGCACCCAACACCTATCACTATCAGGCCCTCCCTCCATCTAAATTGCATTCGCTATGTGGTGGATTCCCACAATTATGAGATGACATCATCCTTATGTTGATCAAGATGGAAAGATCACAAAATTATACCACTTGTTGTCACAAACCCACTTGACCAACTTGATTCACACCTGCCATATGTTGCAACATTGCAATCCTATAGTTATTATCTTTCCTTAAGCCTCTAGTTCACGAGATCACGAGCACTCACCATCTATCCTCTACTAAGTCATCATGAGCCCACAAAATTTTATTAAGTCATTTGCCAAATCTAAGTTTCCTCCATGCACAAGCTCTGCTAAAAGGTTAGGTGTCCTTTTGGCATTTCAATACTTGTGTACTTCTATATAAAAACCGCAAGTTTCCCACCATGCCATTGATGTGGGATATATTGTTGGAGATTTGCCAGTAGGCCAGTACTGACTGTATGTTTGTCATTGATGACAACATATGGAAAGTAGCATGTGTGGAAGTCTTATGTAGTAAGCCTTCAGTATATGATGCATGGACATGATATCAGCATGATATCATGGGCACAGAGGTTAACTGTAAGTACATATAGTTATATAGCAGCTTGTGTCAGCAGTGTTCCTAACAGAGTTACAGGTAGTGTTCTATGTATGGTTTTCTGTATAGTTGTCTTATGGGAATGTGCCCTAGGATATATGTTGAAGACATGTTAGTGATGTTTTACTTATGAATGCATAGTCTAATGATGAATGCAAGTGAAGTTATGTAGTCGATGCGAACCAGTAGCAGTTTCTTGTGTTTGTTCAGAAGAGCCGACAAAGATTTTATTGTTTCTTGAGTTGCACCTATCTTGAGGATATGCGCCCTTGGAGTTAAGCTTGGAGAAGTGTTATTGATGTTCGGTTAAGAGTGCATAAGTTAATTCAGCTTATAGAGAAAGTTCCAGTTGTTTTGGTAGAGCCGATAGTGTGTTACGTGTGTCTGCAATTATTTTATTAGATAGGTCCCAGAATGAGTTGTGTGCATAATATAGCCAACAGAATGTTTGTTGAAGTTTATTATGGTTTCTCTAATATGATTTCAAGGTGGTTCCAATAGGCCAACTTGATTATATCATTTGGAGGAAAGATATTTATAGGCAATCATTTGTGATTGCTTGAGGGTGGTTCATGGTTGATTAAGCAGAGCAGAGTAGAGTGTGCAAAGTGTTGAACCATCAGAAGAAGGTCTATGTGACCAAGTAGAGAATGTGTGATATTCATTGGAACTGATCCAGATAATAGGTAAAAGCACAGTTCACCAAGATCTAGATATAGTGTGTATCTGTTATTCAGAAGGTTGTAGCCTTCGCCCATTTGAGCAGTGAGCTCTCAGATAGTGCATCCTCTCCCCTAATAGGGACAATTGTAAAAGACTTCTAACAGGGTCTAACCCTTAACCAGGTCTACTGTACTTAATATATTGTAAAGCTACTCCTAATAGGGTAAATGATCTTCTAGCAAGGATCATTATACACTAGTACAAAATAATAGTGGGTATCAAGTCCCACCGGGGTTTTTACCTATTTGGGTTTCCCCACAACCAAAATATTGGTGTTGTGTTCAAGTGTTCTTTCATTGTGTTTATGCTTTATGTTTAAGTATACTTAATTGGATAAAGAATTGAAACTTGTAGATAGCTGATTCACCCTCCCCCTCTTAGTTATCTCTTGGGACTATTCCTAACAATTGGTATCAGAGCCAAGTGCCTTGGAGAGAAATTTTAATAGCTGGAGGTTGATCAGATGGCATACTTCAGGAAAGAAAGTCCTAAGTTCGATGGAGAGAATTATCTTGATTGGAAGAACAAGATGGTGACCCATTTGCAGTGCATTGCTTTTGAAGTTTTTAATGTAACCATCCAAGCAGCCAAGATTCCTACATTAGAAGACCTTGCAAAAGATGATGCTACTGATGCTCAAAAGGAATTGTTTCATCAGAATGCTATTTCTAAAGAAGCCCTTATCAGTGCCCTATTTGATGGTGAATTTTTAGAATTAAAAAAGATGGATACAACCCATAAAATTTGGAAGCACCTTGAAGATATTTTTGAAGGAGACAAACAAGCAAAGGATGTGTGCAGAAAGACATGGAAGAAAAGATACAATGCATTAGAAATGCTTCTTGAAGAAAATATTAGAGCTTACAATCAGAGGATTAATGAAGTAGTTGCTGGAATCAGGAACAATGGTGGAGATTTTTGAGGAAGACATTATGGACAAGTTGATGACTAATCTTACTCCAGAATATGAGAGCAAGATCAACATCCTTGATGAGACCATGTAGCTTACATAAAATTTCAAGAGAGAGACCTTGATCAGCAAAATCTTAGCTTTTGAGATTTCAAGATTGAAGACAAAACCAAAGAGTGAGACAGCTTTCAAAGCAACAGTTCATGGTAAGAAATCTGCAAACACTTCTGGTAATTTTGATGATGATGATGAAGATAAAACACTAGATGATTTTATTGCTATGATTGCCAAAAGAGAAAAGAAAGGAAAAGGAAAATATGAAGTTCAATTACCATTTCAGTGCTTTTCATGTAATAAGATTGGTCACTTTGCATCTAAGTGTCCCACTAGAGCTAGAAAGTTCAAAAAGGATTATAAGCCTAAGTATTCTAAGGAATGCTACTATGTTGGAGATGGAGTCTCAGATGTAGAATCAGGTGAAGAAGAAATTGGATTCATTGCTATTGTAGACAAAACAATTATTAAGTCAGTTCCTAAAAATGAGAAAGTGAATCAAGAGCTAGCATTGATTTCCCAAGAAGATATAAGAACAGACTGGATTATAGACAATGGTTATTCACATCACATGATAGGTGATAAAGGTAGATTTGTTCATTTGGACAAATACAATGGAGGTATGGTAAGATTTGAAGACAACACTCCTAAACCTATAGTTGGTAGAGGAGCCATCACTTTGGATGTAAAGAACAATACTAATGATGTTATTTAAGTTGATGGTTTGAAACATAACCTTCTCAGTGTTGGATAGTTACTTGGTAAAGGCTATCAGTTGGAGTTCAAAGATGACAAATGCATCATTAACAACAAAGATGGTGTTATGATTGCATCATGCACAAAGACAAGAGGTAATGTTTTTCAACTCAATTCAAAAGCAAGTTGTTTTGTTGCTAAAGTTGATGACAGTTGGTTGTGGCATAAAAGACTATGTCATATCAATTTTGATAACATAGTAAAGATAAGCAATGTTAAAGTAGTAAGAGATCTACCTAGCATAGCAAAGCCAGTTGATACTATATGCAGGGAATGTGTGATTGGGAAGCATGTGATAAATTCATTCAAGAGCAAGCAAAATTCAACAAAGAACAAGTTGGATCTGATTCATATAGACCTATGTGGACCAACTCAAACAAGATCATACTATGGTGAAAGGTATTTTATTTTGTTTGTTGATGATTATACTAGGATGATGTGGGTTGTGTTCTTAAAAGATATGTCAAAATCTTTTGAGAAGTTAAAAATATTCAAAGCTAAGGTTGAGAATGAATTTGGATTAAAGATAAAATGTTTGAGATTAGATAGAAGAGAAGAATTCACCTCTGATAGATTCTATGAGTACTGTGAAGAACATGGCATAAAGAGATAGTTAAGTGCACTTAGAACACCTCAGTAGAATGGAATTGTAGAGAGAAAAAATATGATCATTCCTGATACAGCGTGCACCATTATGATAGAAGGAAAATTTGCACACACCTATTGGAGAGATGTGGTCAATACAATAGTCTATACAATCAATAGAATTTAGTTAAGGCCTGGCACGAACAAAAAACCTTATGAGCTATGGTTTGGTAATGTTCCCACTATAAAATACTTTAGAATTTTTGGAAGCAAGTGCTACATCAAGAGGGATGAAGCAGTAGGCAAGTTTGATGCAAGAAGTGATGAAGGGATTTTTCTTGGTTACTCTACTAAAAGTAAAGCTTATAGATGTTTCAATTTAAGATTGAAAAAGATCATTGAAAGTGCTCATGTAAAGATTGATGAAAATTTTATGATTCAAGAAAGATATCATGATTACTCACCCATGATTGAAGAAGAACCTAGACCCTCCACTAGTGAGACAATTATTGAGGAAATGTTTGACAACATTGATGTGTTGTTCAATGACCTTGAGACAAGTGAAGAAGGTACTCCTAAGGCTGATGAGTCAACATCACCTAAAGTTCCAAGTTTACATCAAGAAATCATTCCAAGAAAGACATCATTGGAGATCAGAGTGGCAAAGTCTTAACAAGATCACAAGCAAAGAACTCAGCTAGCAATGATGTGGTATGTTTACTATCTCAGATTGAACCTTTAAGTGTTGAAGATACTTGTAAGGATTCAGATTGGCATGATGCTATGAAAGAATAACTTGATTAGATCATTAAGAATGGCACTTAGGAACTAGTCCCAAGACCTAGTGATAAGAATGTGATTGGAACAAAATGGATATTCAGAAACAAGATGAATGAAGATGGTATAGTAGTAAGAAATAAAGCAAGATTAGTATGTAAAGGATATGCACAAAGAGAAGGCATTGATTATTCAGACACATTTGCACTTGTGAGTAGATTAGAAGCTATTAAGTTATTTTTAGCTTACGCTACAGTTAAAAACTTCAAATTTGATCAGATGGATTTCAAATCAGCATTCTTGAATGGAGACTTAAAAGAAGAAGTATACATTGAGCAGCCTAAAGGATTCACCTTATTAGACAGACCTGATATGGTATGCAAATTAAAGAAGGCCCTCTATGGACTTATGCAAGACTCTAGAGCATGGTATGAGAGACTAGATGGATACTTAACAAAGATTGGATTCAAGAAAGGAGAAGCAGATTGTAATCTATTCATTAGAGAGACATTTGAAGGTTTATTACTTGTAGCTATATTTGTTGATGACATTATCTTTGGAGGTAATGACAAAATCAGTGCTAAATTTTCCAAAGAAATGCAGAATGAGTTTGAGATGAGTATGATTGGTCCTATCAAGTAATTTTTGGGATTAAATGTGTAGCAGACAGAAACAGGGATATTCATTAATCAATCAAAGTATGTGAAAGAGATATTGAAGAAATTCAAGATGGATGATTGCAAGAAAGTAGGAACTGTTACCCAAATTTTCTTGCCCCATACAAATTTGGCCACTGGTTGGGAGGTGCAATATTCTAAAAATCCTATTGCACCTCAAAATTTCATGGGTTTAGCATCTTTCCCCTGGTCTCTGCAGCATTTTGTTCTGTCTCTGGCATCAAAAAACCTAGGTAAAAATTCATAAAAGTAGCTGTTGTAGCCAAAAAACCCTAAAAAACCCTTTGGCCTATTATAATTCTTCATTACCTTTTTGGCCACTTAAGACATTCATTTTTCATGTGTGCAATTAAATCCTTCAGTCGCAAGTTCTCCTATTTCTGGCGGTCTAGCTCTTAACACTTAGCGATCTGGCGGGCGGTTAATGTTTGGCATCACGATTTTAGTCATTGAAGAGGCTAAGTATTATTCATATCTTATGGTGATCACTATTTCGTATGGGAAAGATGCAAGTGTTTTAAGATCATGACATAGCGATGGCTATCAATCTTCTTTTCAGTATAGTGCTGCAGGTTGTTAGTGGGTCCACCGCCACGTGGTCTAAGGTGTTTGGCCCTGATTGGTCAATGGGATCATGATGTGGAGCTATGTCAGAGTGGGCCCAGTGTGCTATCTTAACCTTTGATCTAATGGCTATTGTATGATCACATGGAATATTCTTGGCCCATGTGATCATACACCGACTGTTGATCTTACTTTATTGCCAAGGCTCTGTCAGGTGGGTCCCTTCTTTTTGACGTGCTTGCATTTTATTGGTTGGCCAGGCAATGACTGGGATCTATCAGTGGGACTGTTGTCAGGGGATCTACAGGGACATTAGTAAAAGTAAGATCTATGACTATCTTATGATCTCATAGAATCTTTTGACCTTATGAGATCATGAGACAACTGTCCGATGGGAATCTTAGTCTGGTGTGGGTCTGAGTATCTTGAGTGAGGTGGCAGGGAAGTAAGATCTATGGTGGGCACGTGATCTCATGGAATCTTCTGACCCCATGTGATCATGTGACCACTGTCTGATGCAGAGTCAGGATTCTTTCTTAAGTGAGGTACCAGTCATGCTGAAGTGTTCACTTCTCATTGGTTTTGACTGATGAGGTGGTGTTTGACTTTTTAGAGGGTTTTGTGACTATTTTTTTTTGAGCCAATCTAAGCCGTTCATCTGCCAGGAGAACTTTTATTGATGGTCATGTTTTAAAAAATTTGACCTACTAGCCATTATATTTAAATTTGAATATATCTCTGCAAGGTTTTGATAGGGTTTTTGATCCAGTGGTCGATTGTGATAGGGTGGGTAGCTCAAATTGAATTCTTCAGGATGGTTGTAGTTGGGGAAGTTGATGAAAAGATCTAATGGCTATCACACATGATTTCTTAGGGTACCAAGTTGGTGTTCTTGCACTGAAGAAACATTAAAAGGTGGTGCCACCTATGGCTTTCTGTACTTTAAAAAATACAAATAAACCTGGATCAGATTTGGAGCATTCATGGCAAGGCCAAGTTGTAGGGTGGTAGATGGATCAAGGCGGCTTGTCCGTAGGTAGATGCAGTACAGAGATGAACACGCAAGGTATCTGATCAGAAAAGATATTTCAAGATACAATTATGATCAGATGTGATAGAGTTAGGGTTTGATTATTAAATGACATTTCTATGTAACCCTAATTAGGTTTTGCTCCTGCCTACATGCAAAAGGAGATGTATATATTAATTTTTGGAGCCTTTAGAGCTTAGAGTTCACATTTTGTAAAAATAAAGTTCTCTTTCTTATAAAGTTATTTGTGGCATTTTTTCTACCCTCTAGTTTTTTACATTCTATAATCTCCCATTGATTGTTTAGATATTGTAGAAGTATTTTGTGACATCCTATCTATCCCTATGCATCCTTGTCTAAATTCTCTCTTATTGAATTGAAGTATTTGTATGTTTTCAATGATTTTTTTTTTTAAGGTTCTTGATCCCTCTTTCTTTTTGCAATTTATGTGTATGCTTGTGAATGATTTGATTTGAATGCTCTTGTGGGTATACTTCCACCCCTAGTAATCTATCTCATTCTTATACCCAATTGTAGAGGTGAATGTCTGTTTGCAGGTTATAGTTTGTGTCTAAGTTCTTAGGAGTGCTATTGCCTTGTGAAATTCTATCTTTCCCTACATAGCATCTCTCTATTTCAAACCCTTCTATGAAATATTGATGCAAACCTATTCAGTGAGTTGTGATCTCCTAAACTTAAGATTGTGTGCTGATTTCATTCTTTGTACTGCAAGTCATACCATATTTTTAGTGTATCACCTAGTAGGTAGTTTTCTTTTCAAGTCATTTCCCTTTCAAGCATTCCTTCTATCCCTTTCCCTCAAAGTTTTACTTTTATGTCAAGAAGAAAATTAAGGTGATTATCTAAGAGGAACCAGCCTAGAACCTAGAGGTCTCATCTCAGTTAGCATAGGTCCCACACCTGGAGATGATTCCCATGTTATACTAGGTTATCAAGACCAAGAGAGCTTGAAACAAGGGTGCAAACTTAGTGTATAACAGGAACCCCTATAATTACTGGATGCAAGCTTACAAAGGAAGATGACTCACCAGTAGTTGATATAACATTGTATAAGTCTATGATTGATAAATTCATTTATCTTACTCAGACTAGACCTGACATTTCTAATGTAGTTGGTATAGTTGGAAGATTTGCAATAGAGCCTAAACAAAGTCACCTCATGGCAATAAAGAGAATATTTAGATAATTGTAGGGTATTATAGATTATGGTCTATAGTATCCTAATTTAGAAAATGTCAAGCTTCATGTGTACACAGATGCAGATTGGGTAGGATGTGTTGATGACATAAAAAGTACTTCAGGTGGAGCAGTGTTTCTTGGTGATAGACTTGTCACTTGGACAAGCAAGAAACAAAACTGTATTTCTCAGTCAATACTAGAATCAGAGTATGTTGTAGCTATTAGGAATGAATGCAAAGTGTTTTGGCAATCATTCTGTAGCAGTTGTTGTTGCATTCATGACTTGGATTGTCATTGATGTCAACACAGTGATATTCTGGATATTAGCAGGAAAGTAGGTACAATTTTGTTTTGCACACATGTTGTATTATAGATTGGATTTTGCATAGTTGATGGTATGTTTTTTGGTGTTTTATTAACCTATGGTTAATAGCACAAAAATAAATTCATTCATTTGTAAGAGTTATGAGCATTTTGGTGAAAGCAGTGTTTAGATAGTGTTTCTGTGTAGCGATGTTCAGAAATCAGAGGATATCTCTTAGCTGGGATGGAATCTAATTTTGTGCAGTTAAAGGGATGTTGGAGACTCATTAATGATGATGTGGTTCATAGTGAAAACTTTGAGGATATGTTTGGAGAAAGTTACAGTAACTGGAAGCCGACAGTTTTATGTGAATTCTGTGTGTAGCGTGTAGAATTTATTATTTTGTAATTGAGGACTGACTCATTTGTAATTATTTGAGTTTGGTATATAAGAAGGAATTTTTTCCTTATTTTAATATGTACTATGAAGAGTGAGATATGAATATATGCATGAAGTGAAGAAAAGAGCTAATTCAGTGATGAAGGAAGACTTGTGAGTACAGAGATCTGGAATTGTGATCTTGTGTAGCAGAGAGTGCAGTTTTGGCATAGTGTGAAGGAGGTAATATATTTCATATTATTCTATTGAATAATTCTAAGATCTTTTGGACAGTGGGTTCAGAGATCTTACCTTGAAGTTGTTTGGGCAGTAGGTCTTGTCTTCCATAAACTCTTAACTGGGTTAGAATCTTTTAACAGGGATTCAAAATCTCCTAACAAGGATTTATATGTATTGAATGTATTTCATAAGACTCCTAACAGGGTCCATCCTCTAACAAGGAACTTTCATATTAGTGCATCATTTTGTGGGCATCATTCCCACCGGGGTTTACTCTTTTCAAGAGGTTCCCTAGTTAACATATCTTGTGTTATTGTGCAATTGTGTATGATTATCTTTCTATGGTTGATCAGTACATTGATTATATTGTTTAAATCTATTGAATGGATAAATTATTTGATAACTGATTCACCCCCCCCCCCCTCTCAGTTATCTTGGGGATCTTTACTTTCTAACAATTGGTATCAAAGCAGCAGGTCCTTGAAAGAAAAGTTTAACAACTTAAGGAGATCCATGGCAAATTTCAGAAAAGAAAGCCCTAAGTTTGATGGAGTAAATTTTGACAACTAGAAAGAAAAGATGAAGACACATCTATTGTGTTTAGGACCAAGTTATTGGTTGATTACAAAGAATGAGAAGACTATCATTGAGGAAGACAATCTAGAGGCAGGAACTAAAGATGAACTAGATCTATTCATGTGTAACATACTTGCAAGAGAAGCACTTTTATCAGCACTACCAGAGAATGAATATAGTCAGGTAAGATGTTTGAAAACATCTCATGCAATTTGGAAAGCTTTACATTCTACTTTTGAAGGTGATGAACATGCAAAGAAGGCTAGATTACATAATTGGATTTGTGCATTTGAAGATATCAGAATGATGGAAGATGAATCTATTAGAAGCTATATTGGTAGGATGTCTGAGATTATGATAGGAATAAAGTCTTGTGGAGGTGATAAGACAGAGAATGAAGTGATATGGAAAATTCTGAGAACTTTGACACCAGTATTCAAGCAGACAACGCAGATGATTGAACAAGTGATACCTTGTACATTGAACTTTTCAAGAGAGACTCTTCTTGGAAGATTAGAAATAGTAGAGATGAACTTGAGATTATCAGGAGAGCTACCTAGAATGGAAACAACATTTAGTGCTCTTAGCATTAGACCTACAAGAAGTACTAGTGTGGATGGAGATTATGCCAGCAGTAGCAGATCTGAGGAAGATAAGAAGATTGAAGAAGGTATTGCATTACTTGTAAAAAGAGAACCAGATGGTAAGAAAATATTTAAATGTTGGACTTGTCAAGAATATGGTCATTTTGCATCTAAATATCCTAAAAGAGTTAAGAAGTATAGAAGCAACTTTAAACCTAGGAGATCTAAAGAATGGTATTAAGCAAATGATGAAGATTTTGAAGCAGGAATTGAAAAACATTTAAGTGACAGTGATAATGATAACTTTGAGGAAATAGGATTTGTAGCAATTAAAGAACAAAGTTCTGAATCTAATAAAAGGGAAGAAAAAGCACTAGTTTCACAAGTTGAAAAGAAATCTAATTGGATTATAGACAGTGGTTGTTCACATCATATGACTGGAGATAAAAGAAAGTTTGTTAAGTTAGATAATTATGATGGAGGAATTGTTAGGGTTGGTAACAATGTACCTTGTTTGATTAAGGGTATAGGATCTATTACTCTTGATGGAAAGACTAACACTGATGATATTTACTTTGTTGATGGACTAAGACATAATCTACTAAGCGTTGGACAATTAGCTGATAAGGGTTATCAAGTTTGGTTTTCTGAGAAAACTTGTGTGATAAAAGATAAAGATGAAAATCTGATTGGAAAAGGATCCAGAACCAGAGGTAATGTATTTCAGTTGAATCCTACTAAGATGACATGTTTGATAACTAGCATTGATGATAGTTGGTTATGGCATAAAAGGTTTTGTCATATAAACTTTGATAATATTGTCAAGGTGAGCACTACACTTGCGGTAAGAGATTTACCTAGAATTATGAAACCTACTAACATGATTTGCAAAGAATGTATGATGGCAAAGCAGAAAAGGAGTTCATTTCCCAATAAGAAGTTCACATCGGTAGAGAAGTTGGAGATTGTTCATACAGACTTGAGTGGTCCTACTAGGACTAGAGGATTCTAAGGTGAAAGGTATTTTATGATTCTTGTTGATGATTTTACAAGAATGATGTGGATTACATTTTTGAAAGAAAAATCTGAAGCATTTGATAAATTTAAGATCATGAAAAGAAAAATTGAGAATGAATTTGGAATGAAGATTAAGTGTCTAAGATTTGATAAAGGTGGTGAATTTACATCTAGAGAGTTTAACACCTTTTGTGAAATGAATGGTATTAAGAGACAACTTTCAGCCCCTAGAACACCAGAACAAAATGGTATTGCAGAAAGAAGGAACAGGTCAATAACTGAAGTAGCAAGAGCTATGTTATTTGAAAATGATTTGGCTAAGACTTTCTGGAGAGAAGCAGTGAACACAGCAGTATACACTATGAACAAAGTACAAATCAGAGTAGATACAAACAAGACACCTTATGAATTATGGTTTGGACATACACCCTTAGTTAAGTATTTTAGAATTTTTGGAAGTAAATGTTATATAAAGAGAGATGATGATATAGGAAAGTTTGATCCTAGAAGTGATGAAAGAATATTTCTTGGATATTCTTTAAAAAGCAAAGCATATAGATGTTATAACAAAAGAACTAAGACTATTGTTGAAAGTGCAAATGTAAAAGTTGATGAGAAGTTTAAAATTCAGGAAAGAAGGCTTGATTATGAATCTGATGGAGAAGCACAACCTCAGCCTAACATTGAAAATGCAGAATTATTTGAAACTAACAGTGATTTACTGAATGAAAGTCATACTGAAGAAGATAGAGAAGGAAACAGAGAAGAAAATAGAGAAGAAAATAGAGAAGAAAGTAGAGAAGAAAGCAGAGAAGAATCTACAGTCGGAACAAGATCAGTAACTATGACACCTAACAGGTATACTTCAAGACATCACCCTATTGAGCAAGTTATTGGAAGTTTAGATAGAGGAGTTTTGACTCAGAATAAGGTACATTTATGTTTGATTTCTCAAATTGAACCTAAGACTACTAATGAAGCTTGTGAAGATGAACATTGGATCAATGCTATGAAAGAAGAACTAGAGCAGATTGAAAAAAACAAGACATGGGAATTGGTCCCTAGACCTAAAGATAAGAATGTGATTGGAACAAAGTGGGTATTCAGAAACAAGATGAATGAACAAGGAGAAGTGATAAGAAACAAAGAAAGATTGGTATGTAAAGGATATTCACAACAAGAAGGAATTGACTATGAAGAAACTTTTGCACTTGTGGCCAGACTTGAAGTAGTGAGAATGTTTCTAGCATACGCAACTTACAAGAAATTCAGTGTATCAAATGGATGTGAAGTCAGCATTTTTGAATGGTGAATTGGAAGAAGAAGTCTACATTGAGCAGACTGAAGGTTTTCCTTTGACACAAGAAGGAGATATGGTATGTAAGTTAAAGAAAGCTTTATATGGATTAAAACAAGCACCTAGAACCTGGTATGCAAGATTGGATAAGTATTTATTGAAATTGGGATTTATAAAAGGAATAGCAAATAGTAACTTATACACAAAAGAAATTGAGAATGGTTTGTTGGTTATAGTTATATTTGTTGATGATATTATCTTTGGAGGAGAAGATGAAGCTAGTGACAAATTTGCAGATGAAATGAATACTGAATTTGAGATGAGCATGATTGGAGAAATGAAATATTTTTTGGGATTACAGATAACACAAAGCAAGGAAGGTATATTTGTAAGTCAAACTAAGTATTTAAATGAATTATTGAAAAGATTTGGAATGGAAGATTCTAAACCTGTTGGAACACCTATGGTAACTGGAAATAAGTTATCTAGCAAAGATGAGACACCAGCAGTTGAGCAGAAAAAGTAAAGATCTATGATTGGAGGATTGTAGTACTTGACACATACAAGACTTGATATAGCACATTCAATGGGGATTGTAGCAAGATTTCAAGCAGAACCTAGAGAATCACATTATGCAACAGTAAAGAGGATACTGAGATATCTGAAAGGAACAATGGATTATGGATTATGGTATGAGAATTCTGATGATTTTACCTTATGTGCCTATACTGATGCAGATTGGGGAGGTAGCGTTGATGACAAGAAAAGCACCAGTGGTGGAGCCTTTTTTCTTGGAGGTAAATTGGTCTCTTGGCTAAGTAAGAAGCAGAATTTTACTTCACAAAGCACAACATAAGCATAATATGTTGCAGCAGCAAATAATTGCAATCAGATTATTTGGATGAAGCAGATGTTGAAAGATATTGGAATAAAGTTTGATGAGCCTGTTGTTATACATTATGATAACACCAGTATAGTGAGTGTCAAAAAATCCTATTTTACATTCTAAGACTAAACATATTGAGATCAAGTATCATGTTGTAAGAGAGAAAGTTGCAGAAAAAGAAGTAAGATGGGAGTACATAAGTACAAAGGAGCTGATAGCAGATATATTTACAAAGCCTTTACCTAAGGATACATTTGTGTATCTGAGAGGTATGCTTGGGGTTATGCCCCAACCTATTTTTGAGAATTGATGTAGATGATTGCATCTGTCCAGTGGTATATGAGCCCTATCTTTCTTTTGGATTGGATGTTGGAACTTCCTCTATGGGGGAGTTTATGAGCTGAGTCATGAGGACTCTTGTTATTGTATTTTTATGAAAAGTGTCTTTTGACATTAAGTTTTTGTTGACTTAGTGATGGAATTTCTATCATTGATGTCAATGGGGGGAGATATACATGAAAAACATTGTGGATTGTATGAGAGAGCTAAATAGAAAAATGAAGCAAGATTTGATTTGATATTTTGCAGTGATGTTGCAGTATTGGATTTTTGGAACATTGGATGTTTTTCATCTATGTTGCCATCAATGCCAATGGGTGAGATTGTTAGGAATGAATGAAAAGTGTTTTGGCAGTCATTCTGTAGCAGTTGTTGTTGCATTCATGACTTGGATTGTCATTGATGTCAACACAGTGATATTCTAGATATTAGCAGGAAAGCAGGTATAGTTTTGTTTTGCACACATGTTGTATTGTAGATTGGATTTTTCATAGTTGATGGTATGTTCTTTGGTGTGTTATTAACCTATGGTTAATAGTGCAAAAATAAATTCATTCATTTGTAAGAGTTATGAGCATTTTGGTGAAAGCAATGTTTAGACAGTGTTTCTATGTAGCGATGTTTGGAAATCAGAGGATGTCTCTTAGCTGGGATGGAATCTGATTTTGTGAAATTAAAGAGATATTGGAGACTCATTAATGATGATGTGTTTCATAGCACAAACTTTGAGGATATGTTTGGAGAAAGTTACAGTAACTGGAAGCCGACAGTTTTATGTGAATTCTGTGTGTAGCGTGTAAAATTTATTATTTTGTAATTGAGGACCGACTCATTTGTAATTATTTGAGTTTGGTATATAAGAAGGAATGTTTTACTTATTGTAATGTGTACTATGAAGAGTGAGATACGAATATATGCATGAAGTGAAGAAAAGAGCTAATTTAGTGATGAAGGAAGACTTGTGAGTACAAAGATCTGGAATTGTGATCTTGTGTAGCAGAGAGTGCAGTTTTGGCATAGTGTGAAGGAGGTAATATATTTCATATTATTCTATTGAATAATTCTAAGATCTTTTGGACAGTGGGTTCAAAGATCTTGCCTTGAAGCTGTTTGGACAGTGGGTCCTGTCTTCCATAAACTCTTAACCGGGTTAGAATCTTTTAACAAGGATTCAAAATCTCCTAACAGGGATTTATATGTACTGAATGTATTTCATAAGACTTCTAACAGGGTCCATCCTCTAACAAGGAACTTTCATATTAGTGCATCATTTTGTGGGCATCATTCCCATCGGGGTTTACTCTTTTCAAGAGGTTCCCTAGTTAACATATCTTGTGTTATTGTGCAATTGTGTATGATTATCTTTCTATGGTTGATCATTATATTGATTATATTGTTTAAAGCTATTGAATGGATAAATTATTTGATAACTAATTCACCCCCCCCTCTTAGTTATCTTGGGGATCTTTACTTTCTAACAGCAGCAGCCTTGAATTGTTCTACAATTGTTTGGATCAAGTAGATGATAAAAGGTTTTGGAATTCAGATTGATTATCCTATTTTTATTCACTATGATAACACTAGCACTATCAATATGTCAAAGAACCATGTGATGCATGCAAAGACAAAACACATTGAGATCAAGTATCACTTCCTAAGAGAGAAAGTGGTAGAGAAAGAAGTCAAGTTGGACTATGTGAGTACGTAAGAATAGTTGGCAAATATATTCACAAATCCCTTGCCTAAGGATACTTTTGAGTATCTCAGGGGGAAGTTGGGAGTAATTCCCTTCCCTAATTCTGCTTAGAAGGAACCAGGAATGGCATCAGTCCTCAAGGACTGATGGAAGGTTGACTACTCTACCTTAGGAATAGTACCAGTGCTTAAAATGAGTGGCACCCTTTTCCATTGATGTCAAAGGGGGATTATATATATAGAGTCATGAAAAACAAAAATAAAAAGAGGAGTAATATACTAAGGGGAAGCAACATTCAGTTATGATAGTAGTATAGTTGAGGAAATGGAGAATATTAGAAAATATTGTAGTAGATGGAGGATTCATCTTTGGGGAAGTTTTGAAGAGGAAATGGATGATGGAAAATTGTCATTGATGTCAAAAGATTAATGTTCATTAATGCCATTAAGATAGTATACATTGGAATCACTGTCCGGGAGCAGCAACAACATTAATAAGATAATACCTTTAGTATTGAAGATACATTTAAGGTTAATCAAATTAACATCTACCTTGTTTATACCACTGTGGCCCACACACATTAGAGACAATAGCCAGTGAAGAATGATATCAATATCAAAGATGAAGGGAAGATAGAAAAGATTGAGGAATTCAACAACAGACTTATTAAAGGGAACCAGCGAACAAGACAACACAATCTCCAACATGAAAAGAGAAAAATCACTAGAAGATAGCAGTTCAATCCAACATGGAAATAATGATTATAGTGAATCAACCATATGCTATCCAATAGTAGTTTATACAGATGGCACAAGATTCAGATAAGAACATAGCCACATCTTACGACAAGCAGTCTTATAAAGATGGAAGCATACATAGCCACATCTTACAGATAGAAGAAAGTTTTTGATATGGAAAATTTTTTATAATTATATGAAGACAGAGATACGTATACATACATACATTAATGCAGTGAAGGCATGCATATATTAAACATATGTAACAGATATATATATAACAGCAAATATGATACTGCATATATACAGATTTATATTGTGAAAACTATTTTGAACTACGTCAATCAACAGTCTTACGTATGTAGCATATATTAACGGCATATATGAAATGTATACTAATATATGAAGCATATATGTATACAGATATATTAACGACAATCTTATAGAGATTCATACATATACAACGGTAATCATAACTGTGATAATCAGCATACGAACAACATACTGCATACATGGTAAAAGGAAGATACAGGAGATGATGTTATATGAAATAGCGATAGCAAATATATATATTATAAATAGACATAAACATCAATACATAATACAGTAATACTGTTTGATATATAGAGATGGTAAGCATATAAACAATGATGGCAAGCTTCAAAGTTATGTACATATATATAAACAATGATGGCAAGCATATATATAAATAGCAATGGCAAGCATATATAAATAGCATATACGCCATAACATATGCAAATGTTTTTGGCAAATAATGAATAAAATCATCGTTAAATAAAAAAGGGTGCAGCTTTTATCGATGATATTCATTAATAGCTTTTAGGGGATGATATAAATTGTTAACGGTGATATGCAAGTTAAAACCTTAATTTAAAAAAAAAAGCCATATTATCATTTGCTAAAGTTACGATAAGGTATGATTACTAATAACAAAGAGACGTGACTATTCTTGTGAAAAGACATGTCTATTTCAAAAAGCATATATATATATGAGTGATTAAAAATGTGGAAGGGTGAGGAGTGTTTTAAAAAGTAATAGATATTGGTGGAGAGTAGATATATGTATATATCAAACTTATTAATCTGATATATGGGTTAGGATTAATGCCAATATAAAAGAGGATTTTATATAAATGAGATGTATAAGATATAAAGAAAAGAATAAAAAGGGGTGAATAAATTGTCCATAATTCGTTGAAGATAGCAACATTGTCAAGATGGAAAATTAGATTTAGGTGAAGTGAGTTGGTGCTCAGAATTCAGACAGGGGGAGTTGGTGCTTCCAGTAGGTCGGTGCTTGTGAAGTGTGGGAGTTGGAGCTTCCAGTGAGTCGGTGCTCATAAACATAAGGGGTTGGAGCCTCTAGTAGGTTGGTGCCTACAAAACATTATAAAAGAATAAATTTATACAAAAACAAATTATTTTGTGGTTTTCTCCCATATTGGGTTTCCACGTAAATATTGTGTTCATGTGCATAATTGTTTATTTGAGTATTTGAAGTTATTTTTGAATAAAAGTCTTTAAATTGAAAAATCATTATTATACTGATTCACCCCCCCTCTTAGTATAATCATGTTCTCTTCAATGGAGAATGTTATAAAAGAAATGTTCATTTGGGTTGATGGTGGTTTTTCATTCCGCATGTTGCCATCAATGCCAAAGGGGGAGATTGTTGGAGATTTGCCAGCAGGCCCGTATTGACTGTATGTTTGTCATTGATGACAACATATGGAAAGTAGCATGTGTGGAATTCTTATGTAGTAAGCCTTCAATATATGATGCATGGACATGATATCAACATGATATCATGGGTGCAGAGGTTAATTGTAATTACAGATAGTTATATAGCAGCTTGTGTCAGCAGTGTTCCTGATAGAGTTACATGTAGTGTTCTGTGTATGGTTGTCTATACAGTTCTCTTAGGGGAATTCACCTTAGGATATATGTTGAAGACATGTTAGTGATGTTTTGGTTATGAATGCATAGTCTAATGATGAACGCAAGTGAAGTTATGTAGTCGCTATTCACCAGTAGCAGTTTCCTATGTTTGTTCAGAAGAGCCAACAAAGATTTTATTATTTATTGAGTTGCACCTATCTTGAGGATATGCTCCCTTGGATTTAAGCTTGGAGAAGTGTTATTGATGTTTGGTTAAGAGCACATAAGTTAATGCAGCTTACAGAGAAAGTTCCAATTTTTTTGGTAGAGCCGACAGTGTGTGGCGTGCATCTACAATTATTTTATTAGACAGGTCCCAAAATGAGTTGCATGCATAATAGAGCTGACAGAATATTTATTGGAGTTTATTACAATTTCTCTAATATGATTTAAAGGTGCTTCCAATAGGCTGACTTGATTATATCATTTGGAGGAAAGATATTTATAGGTAGTCATTTGTGATTGCTTGAGGGTGGTTCATGGTTGATTAAGTAGAACAGAGCAGAGTGTGCGAAGTGTTGAACCATCAAAAGAAGGTCTATGTGACCAAGTAGAGAATGTGTGCTATTCATTGGAACTGATCCAAATAGCAGGTCATAGCATAGTTCACCAAGATCTAGATATAGTGTGTATCTATTATTTAGAAGGTTGTAGTCTTCACCCATTTGAGTAGTGAGCTCTCAGATAGTGCATCCTCTCCCCTAACAGGGACAATTGTAAAAGACTCCTAATAGGGTCTGACCCTTAACCAGGTCTACTATACTTAATATATTGTAAAGCTACTCCTAACAGGGTAAAGGATCTTCTAGCAAGGATCATTGTACACTAGTACAAAATATTAGTGGGTATCAAGTCCCACCAGGGTTTTTACCTATTTGGGTTTCCTCGTAACCAAAATATTGGTGTTTTTTTCAAGTGTTCTTTCATTTTATTTATGCTTTATGTTTAAGTATACTTAATTGGATAAAGAATTGAAAGTTGTAGATAACTAATTCACCCCCCCTCTCAGTTATCTCTTGGGACTATTCCTAACATATATCCCATGAATGATTCTCTTCAAAATAACAATTGTCCATTTCTACCTAAGACTGTTAATCGACTAAGAAAGAACTTCCACAAGATAACATGTGAACCAATAAGAAAAAACTATCTTAGACTTCATGCATTTTCTAACTTCCAACCAGACTGTAAACCTTAATCATTCGACCTATGATTTTTTTTGCAAGGATGACACATTCTAACAAACTCTTGAAGGAAAAGGAACGAATACTTAGCCAAATTTCTAATAGTTCCAATAGTGGCTCTATTTAGGGGCACTTATCTTCTCAAGATAAGATGAGAATATCAAAATCTCACAGGTTAAGAAGACCAACCAAACTACAAAGCACACAACCTAAACCTAAAGAACACATGCAAAACTATTTACATATACACAACCTATCTATTATTCATGGATATGTTTCATTATTTTAAGAGAAATAGTGCTTTAGAAATTGTCCATGAATTGGCAAGTCCAGAGTATCTCTGGCCATAATTTTTAGCAGGGATGAGTCTTCACCTTATTTGTTGTCAATAATGTATGGACCTAACTAGATAGGGTCAAAATTTCCATGTCTACCCTTTTCTTCCAGTCCAACATTTGACATGAGGACCACACCATCTACTTCAAACTTTCTGATAGTGGTCTTCCTGTCATATAAATCATTAACTTGCAACTGTAGCTTCACATTTCTTGCATGTGCTTCTCTTATTGTCTCATCTGGCTACATCAAGTCATTTATGCTCATCTTCATTTCATCATCTAATTCATCATCATAAGCCTGCATAAACTTATACATCTGCATTAAGTTATTATGTGGTAACCTAGTTGGAATCTCACACACAAGTTCAAATGGTGCACATCCAATTTCCTTTTTTATAGTTATCCTATCTTCCCATAGTAAAAACCTTAGCTTGGAATCCTAAGCCTTCTTATTTTCTTTCAACATTATCTTGATGATTTTGATCAATCTTTTATTGCTTGATTCAGCTTAGCCATTTCCTTGTGGGTGGTACAAAGAAGAGTAAGATATCTGGACTACATATTTCTGACATGATGCACCAAATTCATCATACCTAAAACACATTTCATTATCAACTACTATTTTCTTATGGCACCCAAATCTTTTAATAATATTATCCATAAGAAAATCTACCACCACCTTTCTTGTAGCTCTTCTAGTAGATATAGCTTCTACCCACTTGGAGAAATAATTAGTAGCCACTAAAATCCATGAGTGACCACCACTTGACCTTCCTAAAATTTCCCTAATAAATTTTATTCCCCACTGCTAAAATGATACTTGAACACTTACAGGATTAAGAGGTAAGTTACCGGATTTTTTTTAACTTACTAGCAAACCTTTGGCATGCATCCCATTTATTTACCATTTGATGTGCATATTGGAAAATAGTGGGCCACTAGAAACTAAACCTCAACACCTTATGAGCATTAGTTTTAACCATGTAAAGACCATCACACACTCCACTATACATTTATTCTAAAAGATTCTTTACCTGATTTTGAACCACACTTTTAAGTAACACACCTTCATTGCTTCTCCACCATAGTCCTCCACTGACTATAGAATATTTGATAACATGCAATTTCATGGTTCTTTTATTGTTCTCATCCATATTAGAATGAAAAATTATTTTTTATAGGTATACAATAATATCCTAGTACCATTCACACTGGTCAAGATCATATATGAATGACCTTTGATCTTCCTCTAATGCATTAATATGGTTAGCATCAATATTTTCTTGAGCTATCAACTTTGATAACCACTAGCCTCTTACCAATTTGGTAACTTGAATTTCTATATTAAACTCTTGAATCCCATTGATCCATCTACATCTCCTCCTAGAGGCCTCTTGTTGAGTGAAGATGTCCTTAACAACTGCACTGGGTACATAAGAAACAAAAATTCATCTAATTAGATGACACCTAAAAGATTTGATAACTTTTATCAATGCATATGCTTATTTTTTCATTAATCTCATACTTTAATTTTTCATCTTGCAAGGATTTTCTAAAGAAAGCTATAGGTTGTTCAAAACCCTCTAAGTTCTTCTACAAGAGCACTGCAACAACAGTGTGAAAAGATGCAAATGAGAATATTTGCATAGGCTTATTGTAATAAGGAGTCCTCAAAATAGGAGCATCCTTGATAGCTTGCTTTATATATTGAAAAGCCTTAAAAGGTTCAACATCCCATTCAACCTTGGCCCCTTTCTTCAACATTTTGGAAATAGGTTTACTAATCTCATCAAAGTTAGTAACAAACATCCTTAAGAAATTTACCTGGCCAAAAAATGACTGCAATCCCTTCATAGTCCTAGGTTATGGTACTTTATCTATTGCAACCACCCTCTTTAGATAAATCATGAACCCATATTTTGAAACAATTTGACCAAGCAACTTGCCTTCGGTCACCCCAAATGCACATTTTCTTAGATTCAAGGACACACCATACTCAAGTTCTCTGACACTTTTTTTATCTAAGTGTCCATAATGTTGGATTTCCTTTTTTGAATAGGTTGTCAAATCATTCTAATATACCACCAAAAATATATCAATAGAATCTGAAAAAGGAACATTCTTGGCTCTTTGGAATGTAGTTCCTGCATTTGTTAAACTAAATGACATCCTAACATAAACATAAGTACCCCATGGTGTTGTAAATGCAGTTTTGTACTGCTCTGATTCTTTCACCATTACTTGGTTGTATCTAGAGAAACCATCCATCATAGAAATGAGCTCACACCTAGTAACCTTCTAGAACATTTCTTCCATGTTAGGCAAACCATAATTATCTTTCAATGAAGCCATATTTAGATTTCTAAAATCTACACATAATCTTATTTCTCCATTTTTCTTTCTCACATGCACAAGATTGGAAACCCATGAAGAGTGTTTGATGGGATTGATGATACCAATATACCTCACTTACATCATTTATTCTTGCATTTTTGGAGAAAGAGTGAGATTAATGGGCCTTTTCTTCTACCTAAATGGCTTAACATCATTATTTAAGGGAATCACATGCTAGAATAAATCTTCTTTGTAAGCCTTTAAATCATCATATGACCAAGAAAATACATGCCTACATTTTGTTAAAAGATTTATTAATGATTTCCTTACCTCTGGAGATAACTTCTTACCAATGTATACATTTTTTGGAGCTTCTATTGTTCCAAGGTTTATTTTCTCCAAGTCCTCAGGATTTTGTACAGTCTTCATCATCATTATTTTATCTTTATTATCAAAATCCCTTTCAAGGAATACCAAGCCTTTGGGAAGCTTATTTGTCTTCAAATGTAATATATACTTCCCAAGCATTGTATCTTTACCATCCACACTTTCCACATATCCACTAAAATCAATCTCCTAATTATTGTACTCACCTTCACATCTCAAAAATCTGAGAATGTCAATGTTATCATCAAATACTTTCCAATTCTCAATATTATCATGGATTGAGGGTCTAGTTTTCACTTAAACCCTTGAAATTCCTAAAAATGTGATATCATATGGCTTGAGAGAAATTTTAGCTAGGATAACTACCATTTTGTTGAGGCTCCTATCCATCTAGTCAATCCCAAAAGCATAAAAACTTTTAGTCTCATCCCAAAAAACATTCCTATATTGTTTCAATCTCTTATTCTTGGAAGCATATTTGGATCTAACCTGAGATATGACAAATTTTGAATCTCCAATTACACTGAGATTGTTAATTCAATTCTTAGAAGATAATCTCTTCCCAATCAATAATGCTTCATACTCCGCAATATTATTTGTACAAGAAAATAAAGAGTGAACAAAAACTTAAAAGTCTTACCACTAGGAGAGATTAGTAGAACACCTACACCTAAAACCTCTCTTGAACTAGAATGATCAAAGTACATAATCCAAATACCATTTTCATTAGATAAATTCTCCATATTTTTAGATAAGGATACATACTCCTTCTTATCTACTATCAAATATTCAAATTTAAATGTGTCCATGTCAGTGTCAAGGAAACATGTCATATTCTCATCTTCACTAAACTTAATCATAGGTGGAACCCTTGACTCATAGTCAAACTTTAAATTTTCACCATCAATATTAGAAGTATAAAAATAAAGATAACATTGCAAACTACCTACCATATATTCACTCCATTTTCTAGATAACAACATGCCATAATGAGGAGGAATATCTACTACAAGAACACTCATTTTTCAGATCCTTATCAAGGCATGCAACCAATTTATATGGTAGGTATTTGATAGTACCAATTACAAGAATTTCTCTTGAATCCATATCTTTACATCTCCAATGAGAAGTGTCAACCTTCAACCCCATAGATTCTATAATTTTGACTGACATTACTATATTTGATGCCCCTGGGTCTGTCATACAATTCTTAAGCATTTTTCCATTAATTATTACAGTAAAAAGGAAAGGGTCCACACTTCTTAGACAAGCATTCATAGAAATATCTAAATACATCTGAGGAATACATGGAACTAATCCCTTAGGCTCTTTTTCTTTCTTCTCCTTTTTACTTTCCCTATCCTTTGATATCTTATCTTCATCTAATTGTTCAATTTTAACTAAAGATACACCCTTAACCCATGCTATAATTTTTTCTTTATGATCCTCCATCCTTAATATCTCAAGCAAAGGAACCTTGAATTTAATTTAAAAAACTAATTTCATCATATCTACAAGGACATTTTCAGGGACAAGAATTTCTTTACCTAAAGTATCCTGAGATTGAATTGTTTGGCTACATTCAATCTTCCTTTTCTACTTAATGTCCTCTTAATATGAGTAGCAGGATTTTTAGTTTTAGATGTAAAAGATGCATCAGTATGTTTAGGGACTTCACCCTTTTTATCCCAAACCTTGGCTCACTTCTTTTTATCTTCACAACATCTTTATCCTTCTTTAATAATTCTTTTGTCTTACCCTTCTGATCCTTAATGAACATACTAGCAGGCTTACCATCCTCACCTCCAACAATTCTATTTCTCAAATGGTAATTACCCCTTGCTTGGGTAACTATGTCTACTGTAATTTGTACTATTTCTTCATCAAAATGCCTTCTTAGTGAAGAGGGAATATAACCATGTTTAACATTGCACTGGGTATCATCAAATTCTTCATCATCTTTAGATAAGACTTATTGTTGATACACCTCTTTACTTCTCCTTGATTCCATGACATCTTGATCTTCAATTTCATCACTAGAATCAAGTTCATCCCATAAACATGCTGATATCATGAAATAATCTACCTCATCATAAATTTTATTAACTTCCTCTTCCTGCTCCCCACTAGCAGACATGTGTTGTGCAAAAACATAATATTTAGGACTATGAGGTGATTGGCATGCCATACACCAAGGAGCATCTTCATTCACATTTATTGTATTTTTTTTTGTATAGGATCAGGGGTTACTAAATATTATTTTCCTTTATGTGTTGGTTGCATAGGTTTCCCATCCTTCTACTAAGTATTGTAAGGATAATTATGCAATCTGGGTTGCCTATTAAAATTATTATAAGTAGCCTTGTCATCACTAGAAACCCTATCATTATTGTTTCCACAAAAATTTAGGTCCTTCAATATATTTATAACATTATCCAATTTATCATCCTCCTTAGGATTTGCATTAGAGGATTTATCAATATCTTTCTTGTTAGATCTAGAAAATTAAGGATCATCTCTTCTCCCCAATTTTCCAGATGCCCTTCTATCACTTTCAATGTTTACAACTACCTTAAATGCTTCCCTAAAAGTTCTAGGATCTTTATCTCTAAGAAAGTAAGCCATCTTCACATCATAAGCATTTAAGTAGGTAGCCAAACATGCCTTATCATCTAGCCTCATGACCTGGAACAATTTGTGCATAAATTTTTGAAACCTTATATTGATTCAATGACCTCTTCATTCTTATTTTTCTTGATGTTATTAACCTCATTAAACATAAAACCTTCATTAGTCTTATCACCATATTTTTATCTAATTTAAAAAAAAATTCATCCCATGAATCTACATTGTCATCAGGCAAGCCCCTAAACTAATCTCTGGCATCTTCAACTAAAGATTGCACAAATAATTTCATTACTACATCTTCATGCTCAAACTCATATTCATTAAACATATTAGTAAAATGCTTTAGTTGTTCCTCATAAGCAATAGTATTATTTTCATCAAACTTGGTCAATTTGTCCCTTATCTCATTTGAAACAGGGTTAGGGTAACCATGATACTAGTATAGAATAATTGTATATACCTTTCGATGTTAATTGGTCTTCTTTGGAACTGGCATGTAGTAGCTTGGCCACTAGTACTAGCTCCCATTTGTTGTCAAGTAACACAAATATTTGAAGTGATAGGTGGTGGGATACTAGCTCCCTGGGAAATAGATGATGTAGCTATAGCAAAGGAAGTACCAGCAAGGAAAGGTCCAACATATTGTTTCAGGAAATCAATCTTCCTCTTTGTTTCAAAAGTTGTTGCTTCCATCTATGCCTTTTGTAATTATTTTGCTAGAATATCACTCTCCTTCCTTCCTTTCTCCAACTCAATATTCAATCGAGACATACCACCACTAACATGACCCTTACCAATAGGATCATCGATTACTTTACTAGTAAATTTCTACTTTCCTTTATCCTTATCGCCCTCATTATTTTGAGGTACTGATTTATTTTGAGGGGCAAAAATATTCTTAGGCTTTCCAGTATTGTAAATTTGACAGACAACAAGGACCCTCAACATTTTTCTTTGGCTCATCATAATTGATGGCTTTAAGGTCATCCAGTTGCTTCATAAACCTAGTTTTTTCAACTAAGGCATCTCTAACTTCCTTTTATTTTCATCAAATAAAGAGAAATAGATTCATAGTACTATCCACCAAGCTAGTACTAAGTTGGTTATTATGAAAATAGTACTACCCTATAATTACTTTGAAGCTTCATCACCCTAGTCATCCAATTGCTTCATTGGGCATCTTGTCCTTGAAGTATTATGAAGCTCACCCTCTAACTTTTCCTTGAGACGTTTCTTCAAAAATGATCTTGTAAAATTTTTGCTCATCTTGTATGCTTTGAAAATACATAAGTTTTTTACTTAGCACTGGTGCAAAGACTCGAGTCGCCACCCAATATAAATTGGGAAAGACTTTTTTGAAAATTTGCAAGAAACTCTTAAAATGTCTCAACTTACAAGAAAAACCTGACTCCTCACAAGATATTAACCTTGGATGACAAATATTTATATCTAAGACATAAAACAAAATCCTTCTACCACAAATCATGAAAATACAATATCAACTCTGTGAAATTCAATAGATAGACTAACTAGATTAGAATCAACAAGGTAAGGAGAAAGCTTAACTATCAACCCTATCAATTATACAATTAATACACAATTCCCTTGCAAAGTCACCATTTTTTTGGTTCCCAAAATAGTTTTATGCTTCAATATCTACTAGTACATTCACTACCAATTCTAAGGAGTTGCCAACTCCAATTATCAAACCTCCATGAATGACTAGACCAACTAACAGGGATAAAACTCCCCCTACACTTTTGGATCCACAAACTAATGTGGACATACCTAAATTCAATAAAATACTACCCTCATTACACACATCCTTGAATTTGATAAGCAGATTATCTCAACAATAACCAGAAAATACAAAGTAATGGCTAACTACTTATTGATTCTCAATTGTTATGGAGCATGAGATACACATACCACAGATAAAGCTGGAAAATGAAAATAATTTTTATCAAAATGGTTTAACTAGACAACGTGGACCAACAAAATAACAATTACAATAGATTTAGATCAGTGCCTTATCATTGGGCAATATTATCAATCCACAACTCATCATATGAATGACATAAAATGCTAATGATTCAAGACTTAGATTATCATTTCATTACAACAATATCTATTTATGTAATCCTAATTTGTACTTCTCATAATGACCCTTGTACTAACCTTATGAACTTATGAGTTAATCTTCAACATTTTACTTAATCCTTGATCAAAGATTATAATTAAAATATACACATATGAAATATATGCAGTGATTTGAATAAGAACTTTGAATTATTGAGTTCACAACTTATAAAACCAACACATAGGAGAGCACCAAATTTGATTTATATTTCATTAACTTCATAATCATTGTCTGCGTACATTGATTTGCTCATTCAAATAAAACTCAACAGGACTAAGACTCCAATACTAAAATTTCAATTTATTCTATAAAATATTATAAAGGACTCATGACCTCTATTAAACTTGACTGAGATTGAACCAACTCTTGTGACTTCAACACAAAATTTATCAACCCCTTCCTAAATGATCTTGGAAATCCCTTTATAGGAAAAGGATTGCAACAAGCTACATATCACTTAGGGAACACAAACTTAACAACTTCTTAACAACAAGACTAGATAAGATCAATTTGTTAACAAATTGAAGGGAAGGAACAAATCAAAGAAAGGAGTGAGAGATATCAATATAACCATTGCATCTTTGAATTCACAGTGATGGAAATAGGGCTTCAAAAAAATGATAATTGACACTTTCCCAACTGATCATAGGATCATGGGCACTCCATAAGTTTTAACAGTCTCTAATTTCCTAATTGCCTCATTCCAACATCAATTATATCCCTTTCATACTGAAACCAACGCATAAAAATCATTCCGCATGATCGTAACCATCAAATGAAATTAGATTAATAATCTACAAAATCACAATAATCATCAAGAAATCCTCAGTGCAACTCCTCCATGTACCCTTCTAAAATTTTCAAAATAGGAGAAATCTTTGATCATTATACCTGAGACACATGGTAACATCTCGCTATATCACGACCCAAATAGAAGTCAAGAAAAAATACTTGTGATCTTGTGATAATGTCTTCTGAATTTATCATCATACAAGAAAACACATGTCACCATCTTGCACACTCGAAACTTCAAATATCCCTTTTCAAATTCTTGCTCAATTGTCCACCTGGTCAACTGTACCTTGACTTCCAAGTGGCAGTCCCCGATTTGATCACAAGTTTCGAACATAATTCACTAACTACTAGCCTAACTGGTGACCTTACAAAGCCACTCCTATTTTCCATGTGTTGCAACACCATGATCCCCTAGTTATTGACTTCAACTAAAAATTCCATGTGGCACAACGTCACGATCCTATGTTGATGTTACCCTTGTACCTACTAGGATAAAAGGATTATGAAATTTTTCCATCTGTCCTCCCTGATTCCCCATCCATCTCCTTTGCATGTGCCATGTCGAACCTTCTTGCTATCCTAGGCACTTTCTCTTTCCTCATCAACCTCAACCATTGGATCATGAGTGATTGACACCTGTCACCATCAGGACCACCATCCATCTCAACTGCATTCACCACATTGCTACTTCATGTGATCACTTAGTGACATCATCTTTATGATGATCAGGATGGAGGTATCATGAAATTCTACCACCTGTTGTCCTAGGCCCACTCGATCAACTTGACTTGCACCTACCACATGTTGCAGTGTTGCAATCCTATGGTTATTCTCTCTCCTCAAGCCTCCAATTCATGGGATCATGAGCACTCACCATTTGTCCTTTGCTAAGTCATCACAAAAACATAAAATATTATTAATTCATTTGCCAAATCCAATTTGCCTTTGCACGAAAGCTCTGCCAAAAGGCCAGGTGCCTTTTTCGCATTTCACTACTTGTGTGCTTGTATATAAAACCCACAAATTTTCCCACCATGACACCGATGTGGGATATATCCTATGAATGGTTTTCTTCAAAATAAAAACTGTTCATTTCTACCTAAGATTGTCAATCGGCTAAGGCAAATCTACCACAACATAACATATGCACCAATAATTAAAAAACCGGTTTAGACTTCATGCCTTTTCTAACTTCCAACCTGATTGTAAAGCTTAATCGTTTGACCTATGAGTTTTTTTGCAGGGATGAAACATTCTAACACCACTCTTGAAGGAAAGGAACAAATACTTAGACAAAATTTTAATAGTTCCAACAGTTGCGAAATTCCTTAATGAGGAAATGTTTACTTGTTATGGGGTACCAAGGGAAGTTATGATTGATCAAGGTACACAATTAAATCCAACTTTGATAATAAAACTAGATAATGAGTACAATATAAGGCATAGAAAATCCAATCCTTATCACCCACAAGCCAATGGGCATGTTGAAATTCTAAATAGAGAAATTGAATCTATATTAACTAAAACAGTGGAAGTTCACATGAGAGATTGGGAAAATAGATTATTTGAGGTAGTTTGGGCTTATAGGAATACATAGAAAATAACCATTGGTTTTACACCATTTGATATGTTCTATGGGAAAATAACCATGATTCTTGTTTAATTTGAACATAAAACACTTAGGACAACATTACAACTAGATATGAATCTCTCAACAACCCAAAAGGAGAGAATCATGCAGCTTAACACCTTGGATGAACTTAGGAATTCAACCCTGCAAAAAATAGAAATAGTCCAAAATTAGAGATTGAAATGGCTTGATAAGTACATAAAGGACAAGAAATTTCACCTTGGTGATTGGGTATTATTGTATGATTCAAGATACAAGGACACCATGGGAAAGTTACAAACATGCTATATAAGTCCATATGATATCATAGAATTCTTTGATAATGGTGTTGTTTAACTTTCAAATATTGATCTTGTCATATTTAAGCTATTGGTGAATGGTCACAGATTGAGGTTATACCACAAGCTAGCTACAAAGGTAGAGTTCTAGTAGCAATTCCAAACTCCCAAAGACTTTGATGTTCATATAGAAAAAGTAGGGGAACTTCAAGTTCCACCTCCTTTTAAAAATCTTACTTACATGGATCCATAATAAACATATCCACGTCTCATGTGTGTACTTTTCTCCACAAAAATCATGCCACCTCCATCTTGCTTCACTTGTCTTTCACATCACCCATCTTCCACTTCACTTCATAATTCCATCACACTTATTGCCTAACATGGTACTATATGCAATGAAATTTTAGTTTTAAGAGCACAAAGTTAAATTTGCATTCAACAAACAAATCATTAAAACATCTAAGATTAGACACTACAAAATGAAATCAAAGTATCACAAAGGAGAATGAATTTTTTTTTACAAACTCAAGAAGCTCCCAAAGTAGTTTAGTTTTATCCAAGAGAGGATATGCATGCTCAAATACTTTCTCAAAGCTTCAAAGGTTGGAGTTTGACTAACAATGGAGACGGGTAAGGGTTTTGGCTATGAAATTATGGAGTTATTTTAACATAATAATGGTAATTTGATAGTTTTAAGGTTTTCAAATTAGAATTATAACTTTGGATAGATGGTGGATGAAAATGAAGGAGAAAAGGGTTTAATTTATAGGCAAAAGGAGGATGGAATGAATGGTCAAGATGCAAACCTGAGGAAGGGTGGAGATTAATTTGAGAGAGAGCACATGGATTGTGTTTTCTCAAATGTCTCTCATTGTGACAAGTGTCACAAGGAGATAGGTTTGGAAGAATGAGAGAATGTGACCATTTTGAGAGATGTGAGAGGGAACAAAGGTGTAAGAAGGAGATGGAGTGTGGAAGAGGGATGGAAGAGAATTTAAGGTTGACATGAGGTGAGAGAGTTGGAGGATGTGAGGATGTGACATGAGGGTTGACTTGGGTTGGGCTAGGATTTATTAATCTATGGATTATGATTCTGAAAATGTTTAGGGAATGATTAGGCTTAGATTAGGAGTCAAGTGGGAGAATTAAGAGGATGTGATGGGATGAGAGAGAATGAGTGGAGGGTTGGAATAGCTAATCATGGGTCATTAGCTAAAGGATTAGTATGTGTGAATGGGTTGGGTTGAGTTAGAACTATGGGTTAGGTAGTTGGGATAGGTTAGTTTAGGGGTTAAAGTTAGGATTCATGTGCTCAAATTGGATTAAATGCATTATTTAATTTGAAGTGGGAGGAAAAAGGGATTTATAAATTAATTTTAATAGATGAATGCATTTATTTTAATTAATTATTAGACTATGGTTTTCCATTTAGATAATTAATTGGACCATAGCTAATTAATTAAATTAATTAACTAGGTGATGACATAATTTAATTAAATATTAAATATTTAATTGATTAATATCCTAGGAGAGCTAAATATGATTACTTAATTGTGTAATCAAATTTAGATGTCTACATTTTTCCCCTTTTCGACATAGTGTTAAAATGACACTATTTCAAATATGTGTATAAAATAATAGATGATGTGACAAATTACTAGACAACTTAGTGCCCTAGAATATGAAAAAAGAAGTTTAGACTACGTGATGCCCCCTTGAGAGGGTGATAGGGAAAGAAAAAGGGACCTAGGCGATGTCTTGAAAGAAAGAAGGGGTTTGGAGAAACTAGAGGGAAAAGAGCGATAAGGAGTGAAAAGGCAATGAGATGGGAAAGAAAATGAGGGTGAGAGGGAAAAGGGGAAAAATGGGGATGATGGGGGGCTATGGGAAGGAATGACGGGTCATGAGATGCCCTTTATAAGGGCTAGGAGGGCCAGAAAGGGGTTATTGCGCATATCCAATCTTAGTTATTTGTTGAGATTACAAGCTCTAATATAACATAGTGCGATGATGAGAGGAGGGTGACCAAGGCACATGGAAGACATCGTGAGGAGCGTTCAAAAGCATTGGGTGCTTGAAAAATAGGTAGGTCAAAAAATCATTCTTTGTCCTTTATAGTTTTGCATTTATTTCTATTTTTGTATTGCAAAATTGCGATCCCATAGGCTCAAGATCACCTTCGGGACTCGTGGGATCGTGATCCCATAAGAAATGCTAGCCATAGGGGTTCGGGGAGGGGTAGGGGATTTTTTGGTAGGATCGCTAAAGTTTTAGGTTTGTGGGGAATGCGATCCCGCAACAAACTCTTGGCGGGATCGTGATCCTAGACCAAATGGTTAGGGGGAGGGTAAAGTTATGCGATCCCATAGGAGATCATAGGGGCAAGGAAAATTCACCACAAGAATGCATTCCCATGATCATACATGTGGGTATAGGCTATGCAATCTCACGACTACGGGATCACAATAACAAGGAGGTTTTCAAGATCACATGTTAAACCTATAGGATCACAAAAATAAGGTTTAAATCAAAATTTAGGAGGGGAGAGGGCTAATGGATGAATAGTTAGGATTGATAGGATAGAATTTGGTAGGAAAAGAAATTGACATATCTGAAATGGATTGGTTACAGTGGTCCATGTTTTGATCGATGAGTTAGGAGAGGCAGGTTGCAGTGCTACAAGAGATGAAGTAGTTCACAGCTGCTGACTAGGTGTGGGTGGATGTGATTGTCTTGGGGTACTTGGCTTAGATACCCCATAGATGGGCATATATGGCTATGGTGATAGTGCTCTATGAGAGGTGGCACTCTGAGATGATGAGCTTCCATCTCTCGATAGGGGAAATGACTATGACCCTAGAGGATGTCTATAGGATTTTTGGCCTGCCCATCCGGGAGACTGAGGTCATTACAAGTGATACGACACAATAGTATGCAGTAACAACATTAGTGGGGTCTGATGTAGTTCCTATCTTATGTCATGGACAACTATTTTTGGCTCAACATTTATTAGTGGCACCAAGAGCGCACCGAGTTTATTTTTACATGTGTGGACTAGTCTCAGAGTATATTGCCCCTAATATGAGAGGGACGAGTGTGACACTAGCACTTATCCATGTGATTGTGAGGATTGTGGATGTTGGGGTGCCTATCACTTGGGGAATAATCATGTTGGATGAGCTTTATTGGGACCTCCACCAAATAGTTTACCATGGTGGGGAGACACAGGGGCAAAGCATAGGTTTCACGACCTTGCTACAGGTGTGGGGTTGGGAGCACATTTTTGTGCTGAGACAAGTAGGTTGGAGGGATAGATAGACCTATCAACCTATGGTTTAAAGATGGGGAGAGCCACTGACTTACCATGATGTAGATGATATTTATTACTAGAGAGAGGTTATAGGTGGTATTAGGGATGACATCACTTGGAGGCCGTACAAGGAATTGGTAGCCTAGTCCAAGGATTAGGCACAGTTACCATACACTATAACTCCCACGTACTTGACAGGATGATGTGATTATATTGTTGAGTAGTACAGGCAAAATCAATTGGCCAAATAATTTGGCTTCACATAGGGAGTGCCAAATGTAGAGCACTGGTACCAGCGCACTACTTGGGAAAGGTTCTCAAAGTTTGAGGGCCTTATAGACAAGCATGGGTTGGTGGATGTGTGTAGGACCATTCAAATCATCTATTGGGATTGGATGGTGTGTGTGTGAATTTTGTACCTATCTATAGACACAACACTTCAGTAAAATATTAGAGGTTAGCAAAAACTAAAATTTGACAAATAATTGAAACTATGCTAACCAGGCGATTTACTGCCTTCTAGTAGGTGCGAGTATGATGTTCTCAGATTGGAATTGAGATCAGTGACAATGCAACACCTAAACGAAGGATTTGAATGATAAAGAATGAAAAATTGTATGAATGCAGATTAATCTATTTTTTTGTATTTTGTATGCAATTAGGATGAGAAACTGTATGAATCTAAGCTATAATGTATGCAATTGAGTTTGAATGCATATTTAATCTAAGAAATGCTATGAATGCATATAAAAAATCTATGATATGAAACTATGAATGCTCAAAACAATAAATGAAAATCTCACAATAGCCTTGATTCGCAAAAGATTGATTCTTCAGTCATGAATTTGCCAGAGTGAGGATGCAATTTCG
Source organism: Chamaecyparis obtusa (assembly GCA_027943335.1). Classification (NCBI taxonomy): domain Eukaryota; kingdom Viridiplantae; phylum Streptophyta; class Pinopsida; order Cupressales; family Cupressaceae; genus Chamaecyparis; species Chamaecyparis obtusa. The sequence goes on along the minus strand of BSBK01002836.1, from coordinate 550,951 downwards.
AGGTGTTGATTGTGAAGAGTTGAGCCTTGATTTTATAGAAATCCAGGGCTTGAGGATGCATTGAGAAAAGTCATAAATCACTCTTGATAAACTCAGGTTAATTTTTGAGTTAACAAGAAATTAAGAATATTTAATTCATAAAATCATGCAAAAGCAATTTTTTTCTCAAAATAGAGCTTTAGTTCTCTTTTTTAACTCATCATCAGATGTTGAGTTTTAGAAAGTTTACAAATTGAAATTAGCAATTGTTTTAAAGTTGACTGCTTTTGTGATTGTGCATGATTTAATATGAATTAATTTAATAAATAAAGTGATTTATTTTCCACTTAACTGATTTTGAATTAAAACAATTGATTTATGGGTTAATCAATTATTAAATCAAACTTTATTCCAATTAAATCATTGAATTTGACAACTTTGATTTTAAATCAATTAAATAAATATCCAATTGATTGTTTGTAGGAATTTTGATTTATTGTCAAAATAAAAATAATATTAATTAAGAATAAATGCAATTAAATCTAATTAAATAATTAAGTGGTAGAATTAAATTAATTAATTAAATATTCATCATATTCAATTAATCAATTTTAGGATAAATAATAACATTTATCTCCAAATAATATTTAATTAAAGATAATTAGATAAATTAGGAATATTTAGGAAATATTCCTTGATGCAGAATTAAGATAAAATCAATTAGGATTTCGATGTGAAGATGTGCCTTAGGTTAGGACTTTTATATCTATTTCATTCGAATTGAAGATGTAGGAGGTTAATGAACCTATAGCCCATTTTTGGGGTATTACATTTTGCCCCTCTTTGAATTACTGTGTGAAGCACAGTGGTTCAAAGAATAGTCTGTGTATGATAAAGATGTTGAGATTGATTTGAAAGATGAACTGATTCTGAGACAAAAATCGATTGGAAGATTGGAAAAAGATGCCAACCCAGGTCCAGGATGACTAGGAATTGAGATGATGCTAGCTATATAAAAAATGAACCAGTGATTACGAAGAAGTGCCAAAATGCCTGATTTTGAACCTTATGATTGCGAAGAAGTGAGTGACCGATTCCAGACCTGAATGTCCTTGTATGAATCATATTAGTATCACATCCTGAACCCATCTATTACAAAGAATCAAGGAAATAACACTAATGAACTGATGGTTACGAAAAGCTGATACAGTTTACAAGATAGATTTAGGATACCAGATTGATATGGATCTCGATGAATCTAATATGCCCCAAGAAATGAAAGATTTTCCCCAAGAGATGAGGACTTTTGATGAATCAGTAACTAGATGTGGTTGTTGTCTTGATCACTGAGAGAAAGATATTGATTTATAGATTTGATTGATGTGCAATACCATGCCCCCTTCGGGATGAAAATCAAAATCTGACAAGAAAAGTCAGCTTTGAATAGTTTAGAAGCATGTTAAGTGATTTGAGAAGTGGTTGTACACGTCTGAGAATGCATTTTGCATCATTTAGAGGTCCTGGAGACCAAGTTTGACTAGGTTAAACCATGAGTTGATGATAGTTGACCAAGTTGAAATTTTGATAGTTTGATGGAAGATAATCAGTTAAGTTGAATTCTAGATTTCTATGATGATTGTAGGTCGATTATGCAAGTAGTTGACAATATAAAGGATCTCAAATTTTGATTTTGATCCCGAAAAAGGATTCTACTTTCTATTTCATTGGATGGAACTTCGTGTAAGATTCAGCTCTTGTAGTCATGTTTAGCATTTTGGGTTTTGAAGAATCATTTAAGTGTTCAAGCAATTTGTGAGATCATGCAAAGTGCAAAATGAAATGCAGAATGAAATGCAAACCTAGGACCTAGGACCTAGTCACTAATCATGTGTCAATTTGTTGTCATCATTGAACTTTTTAGGTAATTAGATAAATCAATATAATGCCCACTAGTTATGAAACCATAGACATATGAATATCGATTTGTATGTGTAGGAATCAATACAACACCCACTCGTTAGGCAACCATGGACATATGAATATTGATTTTATTTTTGGAATGTTCGATTAGATATAAGCACCAAGGCACAAACACTAGGATGACCTGAATATCATGTCCATTTTGATATAGCAATTTGTATAAGCATCATAACATCAACGTCGTGATGACCAGAAACACCTTGTGTAACAAACACATCAAGCAGTCAAGAGATCATCCTAAATCCAATGTGATACCCGTAGTGACCCTTTATCATTCACATCCTTAGGCAAGATCGTGTTTCACAGTAGGAGAAATAACTCACTCAAAAAGACAATAGTTATATCAAAATTCTTTGAATTTTTTGGGTATCAATGGTTGAGGTACATATGGCCATCCAATTTGAGATAGAGGCTCTTACAGGAAGACACCATTTCAATCTAAAATTTCCAAAGTTGTTAGATTTTCACATACAAGAAGAAAACAAAGAAAAGATTATGCCCCCAGTCATCACCTTCTAAATCCTGTAAAGGACATCATCGAAGAGCTCAAAGAGACACAATATGCAAAAATCTCAATGCGAATCAGTAAGCATACAAGGAGATAAAAGAATGTAAAAGCATAGTTTGTTTTGAATTTGTGTTGATGTTTGATTGCGTTGTTGTAGATGCAAAATCCTTTCTAGAGAGGAGACTGATTGACTGACTCGGATGAAGCTTCAAAGGACTCAGACTAGATATGACTCGTCTAAGATGTACTGGAGACCATAGGATATGACTTTGATTGCCGCCAAGTTTGAAACATTGATAAGATACAAACACTTTAGATGATTGGTGTACAAACTGACTTATTGAAAATAGGAATGCATAAACAAACTGGGAGATATGTACAAACTAAAGCAAGACTAAAAGCTAGGAAAGACCAAGATTGTATTGATAGATGGACCATTTTTTAACAAGTGGCACCCGTTTGCCAGGTTTTCACCATCTTGGTAGAGATTCTATTTTTTCTACCAAGGTGCCTGTTTCCAAGTTTTCACCAAGACACTTTTTTTTTCTCATTTTTTTTGTATTTTTCATTTTTCCAATTTTTTTGATATTTTTGGTATTTTTTGATTTTCTTGTGAATCATCAAGGCCCCTATTGCTAGGTTTTCACCAAGATGATCATTTTTTCAAGACTTTTTCATATTTTTAAGATTTGTTTCAGGACATTTTACCATAGACTGAATGCCTTAGGCATAGAATTTCTGCAGATGGAGAACGTTGATTATTTCTCAGAGTTTTTCTCCTTTAGTCATTGAGAGTTGATAGGCACCAGAGCCAAAAGTAGCAGTGATAACAAAGGGACCTACCCAGTTGGGTTCAAACTTCCCCTTGCATTCTCTATGTGATTGATTTTTAGGATTCTCTCTCAAGACTAGATCGCCAACCTGAAATTCTCTATGTCTGACTTTCTTGTTGTAGCCTCTAGATATTCTCTTCTGATATACTCTGAGATGATCATATGCTACTTGTCTACACTTATCTAGTAGTTCCAGTTCTTTCAACCTAGACACTATGTAGTCATCATTAGTTACTAGACCATGCATTCTGATTCCTAGTGATGGGATTTTAACCTCAATAGGCAGTACCACTTCAAACCCATAAACTAAAGTGAAAGGTGTAGCCCCAGTGGGCATTCTGATACTTGTTCTATAGGCCTAGAGAGTTGGATTGATCATTAGATGCCAGTCTCTTCCTATTTTATTAACTATTCAGTGCAAGATTTTCAATAGATTCTTATTAGAAGCCTCTGCTTGTCCATTCCCTTGAGGATAGTAGATAGATGACCAATGTTGTGTAATCTTGAATTTAGCACATAAATCATCTAGGTCTTTGTTTTTGAATTGTCCACCATTATTTGTGACTATAGAGTATGGAATACCATACCGACATATGATGTAGTTCAAGATAAACATAGATATTTTCTTTCCAGTTGCTTGTGTTAAAGGGACTGCTTCTACCCATTTCATGAAATAATCTGTAGTTGTAATAATGTGAGTATACCCATTAGAAGACTGAGGATGTATGGATCCTATAAGATCAAATGCCCATTGATGAAAAGGCCATTGTGTAGTGAAGGGGATTACATCTCTCCCTAGAGCATGAATTAATTTTCCATGCACTTGACACTTTTGATAGTTCTTAGCAAACTTGATAGCTTCTTTTTCCATTGCAAACTCCCAAGAAAGATCATATCATACAGTCCCAATGTCTAGCAAGGTGGAGAATAAGAGGGATTAGCAAGCTAGTGGAAGAGATGGAAGACAAGAGAATGAATGAGAATGAGGGGAAGAAATCCTCAAGGGAAAACTCCTCAAGAGTACCCAATGCTAGCGAAAAATTATTGTGTAAAGCACATTTGGACAAGAAATGAAAGGCCAGCATATGATAAGTCACAAAAGCGTAGTGCCAAAGAAGGAAAGGATGTAGTCCAAAGGAGTAGACATGTCAAGAGGCTTCAAAGCATCATGTTTTCTTTTTTTTATTAGATCAAGACCAAAGGAGAAAAGGATAGCGATAGGTGAAAATGAATGGAGGAAGATAGACATGAAGGCTAAACATGAAAGGAATGAAAGCAAGATCATTGTAAGATAGCTCACAAAATAGTCAAATGTTCATGTATAGATCAACATTGTCAAGATCAAAGAGAGAAGATGGAATGGATGAAATATGTAGAAGAACTACGCATGATGCCTGATTATTAGGTTTTCATCATGGTACTTATCTAAGGTGCCACAAGGGAGTGGTTTTCACCATAGGAAAAATTTATTTCTCTTTACTTTTTCTACCAAGGCACCTGCTTCCAGGTTTTCACCAAAGTACCTTTTCAATTTTTCAATTTTTCAGTTTTTTTTTTTTTTTGGAAGAAGGCAAGTTTTTTAGATAATGCTCCTTGAAAGGATAAACCATGATATGCCAAGGATTCAAAATGATATGCTCAAAGATGCTGATAGGGAAATGAAGATGGATGAGAAAAATGGAGGATAAGGTTTTATGTAAAGCGAGTGAGGTTGGAAGATAGGATGAATAGGCAAATGAGGAAAAATGACATAAGCTAGAAGGATATTGAATGGAAGGATTTTGAAAGGGTAAATGGAAAGGAAGGCAAGATCAAAATCAACACACACCTTGAAGGGTGGCAAGAGGATGGAGGAAATGTGAATGAAGGAATACGTGAAAGAATATGGTGAATGGATAGCAGAGGTTGCGGTTTAGGTGCATGGAATGGAAGAATGTTTTTGAAAGAAGATGAAGTGGAAGTCTTTGGAAGCTTGAATGTCAACTTCACTTGTTTCTCAACATTAAACTCTTTCAAGAGAGACTTTGGAATCCATATAGCCATAGTATTTTTTTATTTTTTTTATGATTTAGAGAGAATATCTTCAATGATAGATTTTGGAACCCATACTTGTCTTGTAGTTTTTTTCTTAGATATCTCTTTTGACTTTATGCCTCCATGTCGATTAGAGGAGACATGGTGATCTTATTTTTTTGATGGATTCTTGTATTGCTTCTTTTTCTTGTATTGAACATTCAAGTTACTTCCAAAAGACTTGGGACTTGTGGAAGAAGGAGGATATGAATGGTTTAGATGGGTGGGTGGATGAAAAGGATTCAAGGGTATGCATCTATGTTGATCTTGAGGAAAGATAGGAGATGGAGGGACGTAAGGACCCAAGATGGATGATGAATTAGGAGAGTTAGGAGGGGAAAGTGAAGGGACATAAGGACTCAAGATGGAAGGTAGACGTGAAGCCCTTAGTAGTGGTGGAAGAGGTCCAAGGATGGAAGTGGAAGACACAAAAGGATAATCAACAAGTTCATCAACATTTATATGACAACCAAGGACATCAACACCTTTAGAGTGAGCATTAGGATTTTCAATAGAATCATGGACATCTTGAATATGAGAACCTTCTTTGGTAGGATTGTTCAAAGCTTGCAAATACTTAGGAAGAGTAGAAAGTGGAAACAAACATGGAGTGGTAGAACAAGAAGATGGAAGACTTTGATCTTGACAAGGAGCTTTGGATAGCACAAGCGTACAATTTTTTTCTTGATTTTCAATAGGCTTAACATTGGAAGTAACAACACCATTTTTACCAACCTTAATGGAAGTATCTTCTTTGGAAAGCGAAAGTGTAGTAAGGTCATTTTGATTGTCAATAAGCTCAACAGTGTAAGTAGTAGCGTGATCTTGCTTAGGAGAAGACTTAAGACATGATGGAATGCATGAGAAAGGGTGTGCAAGATCAAAAGAACCATGAAATGGATAAGAGACATCGTGAAAAGGAGTGGATGACATGGAGGTTTCTTGATCTTGATCTTTATTTATTTTCTTTTCTTTATCATTTTTAGAGTCCTCTTGACATGGAGCCACTTCTAAGGACAAGGGATCATGCTGTAATTGTATGGAAGACTTTGGAAGAGATGGTAAAGGACTAGCTGAAGTAGGCATTATAACATATAAAGGCTTAGGCTCTTTAGGTTTAGCATTATTGAAAGTATTTGTAGCCAAGTGAAAGTTAGCTTGAGTTTCTTTAAGAGGTAGCCCTTGAGGATAACTATAGGAAACCACATGAAAAGTATTAGGACCTTTGGTGGATGAAGGACTTGTGAAAGATTTGATAGACTTGGAAGCTTTAGGAAATGTATGGGTATTGGAGGAAGTAGGGGATGGAAGGGAACCATCACAAGACAAAGGTTCAACATTAACATGATCTTTCTTGAGAGTGTAATCTTTATTTTTAGCATCAAAGTTCTTAGAAAAGAGATCCTTGTAGTATGCACATTTATAATCAGTGCGGTAAGATTTCTCTTCTTCAAGTGAAATAGATGGATGATCTAGGTATTGTGCACAAAAATCATCAAAGTCTCTTTCAAAATCAGAATCATATGGATCACCATCACGATCTATCTAATGTGATGACCCATTGCCAGTAAGCATGAGCACACGATGAGGAGGACTCTTAGGAATAGAGGTGTCATAGGTATCATTATATTGTTCGTCATCATAGTCATCATAGTCTTCAAAGATGGGTGTGTCACTTTCTATGGAAGATGTATCATAAGGGTTATCACGTTGCTCATTATGGTAGGTCTTGAGAAGAGAAGTAAGACTCTTGGGAGAATTAGAAGAGGAATGAGATCATGGAGAAGAAGAAGGTGAAGACCTAGTAGAGGAATAAGACATGGATGATGAGGAATGATGTGAAGACTTAGAATATGAAAGATGTTTGGAAGAAGAAGGTCGTGACATGACCATGCATATGATCCTAGCAAAGGCATTTGATTGAATCAATTTTTCCTTTATTTTCATCATAAATTTATCACTCATGGGATTTTTGGAATAATACTCTTCGAATTGAGCAATGAGTTCGAGATCATCCATTTTCAAGAGAGGTTCCATAACAAGATAGCTAAAATTCATGGTTCTGGAAGAGGAGGAATCAAGCATGGAAGTGACAGAAGAGATGAATAGAAGAAAGAAGACTAGATAATAAGAGGAAAAGAATCAAGAAGATGTGAAGAGTTTAGGAAGAAGAGGAAGAAGCGTGAAGGAATAGGAGAAAGCATGGAAATGGGAGACTAGAAAGACATGAGAGATGTGGAAGAAAGAAGACCAAGAGTCATTTTGTGCAACTTGATACCATTTAAGTTCATTGGGATGTTGAGCAACATGTCATAGCACCTGAGATTTGACCCAGACCGACCAAGGATGACTAGAAATGACAAGAATCAGTTTGCTATTTTGACAGAATTTGGGAACAGGCTGTAAAAATTGGATTTCTAACAAATTTGACCAATCTCTAACAACTTTGACTTTGGATTTGATACAAGTTTTGAAATTTTAGGATGACTTTTGACACCAGAAAGGATTTTTGTTTCGGATTTGCAATTTTTTAGTTTTTTAGTTTCAGATTGTTTGCAAATTTTTCTGTCCAGGTTTGAAGATTTGTGTAATAATCCATCTCAAACAACCAAGTAGATATCAAGCACACAAAACAACAAGCAAGGGAAGCAAGCAATCATCTAAAAAAAATGAACAAGGGCAAAAGCAACCTTGCGCATGAACAAGAAATAGTGACTTATTGTGCTAATCCCTAGAAATACTACTTGTGTATGTTCCAAAAAGTTTTTCAATAACGCACATATTCCTAGAAAATAAAAAATTTAGCCTCACTAGGGTTTGCAGTAATGGTTTGACTCTGCAAATTTTGTGATCTCAAGAGGGAGAACTCCAATCCTAGCACACCAGGGTTTTGACACAGTCTAAGAATTTAATCAATCAAGAGCTGCTAGGGAGATCTAACAACCCAACAAGAGACCACACCTGTGAAGATTTCCTCCACAAGGACATTTATATAGCGGTTGTTGCTACCATGGTGAAAATGGCTATTACCACTTGAGGTTCCATCCATATGGTTGACCCAATTAAGGGAATGTACACTATGGTTAACCCTCTCTAAAGGTGACTCACAAAAGATACCATGAGGGGACTAGATCAGATCCAAAGATTTGAGTTTCTGGTACTATCCAAAAAGGAAGTAGAGCATAATCCCCTAACCTCTTCACTTCACTAGGACAAAGAAGATAGATTAATCCGACATGCTAAGATCAAAATTATCTCATAAATATTTATGATGTCAACTGCTTATGATCTATCAACCTCTCCAAAGAGAGAATGTATCAATCAAAAGTTGAAGATGCACAAATCTAGTAGAACGCAAGACAATCTCAGTAACCTCCCTGCCTACAAGGGGATCTGTCATCAAGAAGAGCTTCACATGTATGAACAAGTAAAATAAGCCCACTCTCTGAAGATCATCCAAAAATAGTGTTCATAGGGCCTAATTACTATGTGTAACAAATATGCAAAAAGCAAATCTATGTTCGTTTTAGAGCCCAAAAGTGAAGTGTGAATTATGAAAGCTGTAAAGGCACTCAAGCTTTATACAAGAGAGTTTTTTTTATGTCCCAAAATGAAGTTTTATCAAATGTAATAGAATACTTGAGTTCCTTGCAATGCACTTAGTAGATTTTACCTATTTTAGCAATTTTTGAGCATTTGTCTTCTATCTTTTGTACCCACAGGACGTACCTGCACCTGCAAACCACTGTTATGAAAAACCTACCTATTCTTGTACATGAAATCCACTATTATAAACATCCATAAAAAAATAAACACAACTTTTCAACCCCACGTGGTAGAAAATCAGGTTAGTCAAATATAATATGTCATTTGATAATCGAAAAACCTGTTGTCATAAAAAATCAGATTCTGACCAGTCTGTAGTAAATCAATAATAAATTTTTTAAATAAAAAAAAAATTAATCCAAACCAATAGAAAATTAAAGTTAACTCAAATACCTTTCCAAAAATATAAATTTTGGATCTTTATCATGTCATATGTGCATGTACCAATAAAAACATCAGTCGGATTTCATAAAATCAGGTTCAGACCAGTCTTCACTAAAATGATTATAAATTTTTCAAATAAAAACAAAATTAATCCAAAATAATGGAAAATGAAAGCTAACTCAAATATCTTTCCAGAAATATAAATTTTGGAACTTTATCATGTCATATGTTCATGTACCAATAAAAACATCAGTCGGATTTCATAAAATCAGGTTCAGACCAGTCTTCACTAAAATGATCATAACTTTTGGAAATCAAAATGAAATTAATCCAAACCAATGGAAAATGAAAGATAACTTAAATACCTTTTCAGAAATATAAATTTTGGATCTGTATCATGTCATATGTGCATTTACCAATAAAAACATTAGTCAGATTTATGGAAAAACTGCACAAATATTTATCACAAAACTCACAAAAATTAACCTTGTGGTCGTGGGTTCGAGAAAAATGATAGAAATTTGATAGAATAGAATGGAAACCTGTTTCAGGGCCCCACAGTGGGTGCCAAAAATATGTGTGTGAATTTTGTACCTAGTTGTAGACACAACACTTCAGTAAAACATTAGAGGTTAGCAAAAACTAAAATTTGACAAATAATTGAAACTATGCTAACCAGGCGATTTACTGCCTTCTAATAGGTGTGAGTATGATGTTCTCAGATTGGAATCAAGATCAGTGATAATGCAACACCTAAATGAAGGATTTGAATGCTAAAGAATGAAAAACTGTACGAATGTAGATTAATCTATTTTTTTGTATTTTGTATGCAATTAGGATGAGAAACTGTATGAATCTAAGCTATAATGTATGAAATTGAGTTTGAATGTAGATTTAATCTAAGAAATGCTATGAATGCATATAAGAAATCTATGATATGAAACTATGAATGCTCAAAACAATAAATGAAAATCTCACAATAGCCTTGATTCGCAAAAGATTGATTCTTCAGTCATGAATTCACTAGAGTGAGGATGCAATTTTGAGGTGTTGATTGTGAAGAGCTGAGCCTTGATTTTATAGAAATCCATGGCTTGAGGATGCATTGAGAAAAGCCATCAATCACTCTTGATAAACTCAAGTTGATTTTTGAGTTAACAAGAAATTAAGAATATTTTATTCATAAAATCATGCAAAAGCAGTTTTTATCTCAAAATAGAGCTTTAGTTCTCTTTTTTAACTCATCATCAGATGTTGAGTTTTAGAAAGTTTACAAATTAAAATTAGCAATTGTTTTAAAGTTGACTGCTTTTGTGATTGTGCATGATTTAATATGAATTAATTTAATAAATAAAGTGATTTATTTTCCACTTAACTGATTTTGAATTAAAACAATTGATTTATGGGTTAATCAATTACTAAATCAAACTTTATTCCAATTAAATAATTAAATTTGACAACTTTGATTTTAAATCAATTAAATAAATATCCAATTGATTGTTTGTAGGAATTTTGATTTATTGTCAAAATAAAAACAATATTAATTAAGAATAAATGTAATTAAATCTAATTAAATAATTAAGTGACATAATTTAATTAATTAATTAAATATTCATCATATTCAATTAATCAATTTTAGGATAAATAAATACATTTATTGCCAAATAATATTTAATTAAAGATAATTAGATAAATTAGGAATATTTAGGAAATATTCCCTGATGCAGAATTAAGATAAAATCAATTACATTTCGATGTGAAGATGTGCCTTAGGTTAGGACTTTTGTATTGATTTCATTCGAATTGAAGATGTAGGAGGCTAATGAACCTATAGCCCATTTTTGGGGTATTACACACGGGAGGGTAGGCAGATGCATAGAGCATGATGGAATGCCATGCCTAGTTTAGGAGGCCTCAAGAAGTCAGGAGGATAGGGATACCTCCATAGGTAGAGAGAATCAGGGTGACGATGACCTAGGTGGTGAGGGGAAGAGGGCGAGCAGCCATGGCAGCACCTTAAGAGAGGAGAGGAGTAGTTGTCATAGTACGAGGGAGGCTGACCCTAAGGAGGGAAGACAAGAGGGATGTGGGGAAAATGATATGGATGTGGATGGTGGGGATGGAGGAGGAGATAGAGGGGGAGGAGGATGGGGAGGTGGAGGAGGAGATAGAGGAGGAGGAGGAGATGGAGGGGGAGACAAAGGAGGTGGTGGGGGATAGGTACCACAGGGCCCACCACTAGGATCATTACCAATAGGTTCCCTAGGGGTTGGATCATTTGCAGGTGAGGGAGGGGTGGATTTGGAAGCTCATCTGGCATCCCTATAGGCCACTCATGCGATGATGAGGTAGATTATATGTGATGTAGAGGGAGAGAGAGACACTCTCATCACTCAGTTAGCACATCTTCTTCAGGATGGATTAGAGACGATAGACAAGTGAGAGCAGCTATGAAGGGAGAGAGATGGATTATAGGCTGAGTGGGATAGGCTATAGGGGAGAGGGATGGGATGCAAGAAGAGAGGGATAGGTTGAAGGGGAGAGGGATAGGTTGAAGAGAGAGATCACCAGATGGGGGAGGAGGGAGTGCGGTGGGAGATTTCTAGGAGGTGATGAGAGCACAAAGGGAGGTCACAAACATCAGAGAGTAGGTGGGATGGTATAGGGCTATGTACCATACTAGTGTTCCATAGGATAGGAGGGAACATTAGAAGCGGGCCATCTAGTCAAGCACCATAAACAAAGGGAATGGGATGGGAGTAGGTTACAAATAGAGGTCTGGGGGACTAGTTTTGGGGCTGGATCATCATAGAGGATAGGTTGGGAGAGCCACCGATCCGGTCATACACAAAGTCAATAGCAGTCAGCCAGTGGCTCAATGAAAATGATAGAGGCAGAGGGGTCAAGGGTTGGGATGGATGTGGATGGTAGAGGACATGAGGTGAAAGGGCCACCATAGGTACCCACATAGGTGTAGGATGCAAGAACTCACCGCATAGTGGAGACACCACATGATCCATTATAGGTTTCCCCATCTCCAAATATCGAGATGCAACCTCCCCTAGGAGAGGCATATAGGTAGTGATATGGTGCAGTAGTTTTGATGTATATGATGCATATTATTTTTGAGGGAATTGTCTCAAATATGTATATTTATTATTTTGATGGACACTTATGGGACATTCAGTGAATGATTCATTTGATGTGGGATATTATTTTATTCTTTTATAGGATATGTATACATATGATGCTGAGTTGGGGGGATGTGTTGTGTTATGAGCCCATTTTTCTATGCAAATGTATGGATGCATGATTTATAATGTACTGACATGTAATGCAAGATGTTATGTACTTATGGATGTTTTCAGATATCTATGTGATGTGTGATTAGTGATTTATGCAAGATGCAACTACTGATGCTTTGTGGATGTAGGGTAGATATGATGTGTGTATGTGCGTGGTTTATGTTTGATTGCTTATACATGTGATGGGTGCATTTATCTATTTATGATGCTTATGATTTTTACTTATGTATGGATGTAGGATCTATTTTACCATGTCTTAACAATGCAAGATAATTAAATGACCTAAAAATGCAAGATAAAAAATGAATTAAAACTAAATGATTTAATAATATGACTAAAATTAATATAAAATAAATGATTTAATAATGCAAGATTAAAATGAATGCAAATTAAATGACTTAACAATGCAAGACTAAAATAAATACAATTTAAATGATTTAAATACAAGTAAAATGACTGAGTTAAACAACTTAACAATGCAAGACTAAAATGAATGCAATTTAAATGATTTATTAATGAAAGATAAAATGGATACAAATTAAATGATTTAAATGCAAGTAAAATGATTGAGTTAAATGACTTAACAATGCAAGACTAAAATGAATGCAATTTAAATGATTTATTAATGCAAAAATGGATGCAATTTAAATGATTTATTAATGCAAGATAAAATGAATGCAAATTTAAATGAAAAAAATGCAAGATTAAGATGAATGCAAACTTAAATGCAAGGTTAAAATGAATGCAAATTTAAATGCTTTAAAAATGCAAGATTACAATGAATGCAGTTTAAATGATTTATTAATGCAATATAAAATGGATGCAAATTTAAATGCTTTATTAATGCAAGATAAAATGGATGCAAATTAAATGATTTAAATACAATTAAAATGACTACAAAGTTAAATGAAAATAATGCAAGATTAAGATGAATGCAATTTAAATGCAAGTAAAATGACAGTGAGTTAAATGACTTAACAATGCAAGACTAAGATGAATGCAATTTAAATGATTTATTAAATGCAACTAAAATGACGTTAGTTAATGTAACTAAAAATGATTTAATGATGTTAGTAATTACTAAAATGATAATTGATAGTGCAACGGAATGAAGTTAAAATGATAATGCAATAATTCAACTAAGGTGATGAAGATAATGCAACTATGTGAAAATGAAAATAATTGAATGCAACTAAAGGATTGCAACTAAAATAGTAATGCAACAAAATGAAGCTAAAATGATAATGCAATAATGCAATGAAGGTGACGATGATAATGTTAGGAATGGGAACACTGAGGGGGGGGGGCGGGGGGGGGGGGGGGGGTGAATCAATGTTCACTGTATTTTATCTTTTTGCTTTATTCTTTAAACTGAACTTGAATACTTAAAAACTAAAATGAACATCAACATAAACATGAAACATGAAGTCAACACATAACACCAATATAGTTATGGGGAAACCCAAATAGGTAAAAACCTCAGTGGGAATTGACACCCACTAATATTCTCTACTACTATTTTATGATCCTTGTTAGAAGATCCTTAACCTTGTTAGGAGTTGCTTTACAATATGTTTAGTACAGTGACCTATCAAGGGTCAGACCCTGTTATGAGTCTTTTACAATAACCCTATTAGGGGCATGGAATCACTATCCTAGAGATCACTACTCAAGTGGTGAAGGCTACAACCTTCTAATCTCAGATACACACTATATCTGTTGGATGAACTGCCATTGCTTGTCTGATCAGTTCCTTTGATGCGCTGATGCTTTGAACTCTTGAAAAGCTCTAATAAATCTTATCAACTCTTTGCACACTTATGCTCTACTTCTTTCAACTCTACAACAACTCTCATGCTTAATTACAATGACACATCTAATATTTATATGCGCATACAAAACAATTAACTAGGTCGGCCCTTTAACCGATTACATACAATGCTTCCAATTGAATTGGCTCAAGCGTGTTTACAAAAAAAGTTTATTACATGTCTATAACCTAGTTACAATAAGTGCATAGCCTTTACAACATAGAAATATAACTGCTAACCAAAATACTAACAGTCGGCTGCTTGTACTATTCTTCTTTGGCATTCACTGACTGTGTCACTTCAACTGCCTGTGACTTTGTCATATTTGCATATTTGATCACGCGCTCATAGACTAAGCATGAGTACACTTGAACCAACTTATCTTCTAGGGAACATACCATAACTTGGTCATACACACGTGCGTTGATGCTCTAAACTGTTGGTGCTCTGCTTACTGTCCAGTCTTCTACACTTAGCCAATTTCTGATCTTCTCATCAAGTGTGCTGACTCCAAAACATCATATGACTTTTTTGCCATAATGAAAACACTATATTAAGTCATATACACCAGTATAGTCAACTTTCTAACAATCTCCCCTTTTGTCATTGATGGAAACAAAGGAATATGGCACAGTTACTAACTGTTCTCTTATACAAAAAACTTTTGTTATACTCTATCTTATATCTCCCTTATATTCTTTACTGTACATCTTTATATATCTATAAATCCATATTCTATACATACTCCCCCTTTGAGATTAATGAGAAATGTGCTTCAAAACTATATCTACACATACTTACAGTGAGATAACATCCGGATATGCTATCTGTAGGTTTTGGATCTCTTTCTTCCAAAATGTTATCAGTGAATTAACAATATGGAGATGGGTGCATAATGCATACTATAGCTTCTCCATCTTCTCCAAATCTATGCTAGGACCATGATCATATGTCACCATGGTGGCATTGATCTCCTTGATATTTTGATTAAGTATATCTAGTGAGGGCGCAAGAGCATTTCTAAGCTGAGTCTTCCTAGCCCTTATTTTTGACATCTCCTTTTCTGCCTTCTCAATCTTGTCAATTTGTCCTTGACATACATTATTGCACATATTTACATCAGTAGATGGATCTTTCACTTATTTTTTTACATGCTCTATCATAGCTTCTACCTCTTGTATTTTCTTGAAATGGTCATCCGTTAACTTATCCTGATCCATACAGTCAGCAATAATTTTCCTTCCTTTTTCTGCAAACTCTTTCAAAGTTGCTTGTCCAACTTTGAGTGAACTAAGGTCTAGTGAGAAATTACTGACCAACTCATTTAATATTTTCTACATATACTTCTCCTCTACAACTAATGATGCTAATTTTTCCAAGCTAGAGAAATTACTCTTGAACTGTGAAAGAAATGCACTTACATCATCAATAGAGTGTACCTTGGACACTTTCTTATCTGCTGGTAACAGGTTGTTCAAAATATTTACTGATTCTACAAAGAGGAGATTCCTCATTACCTATTTCTCCTTGGCCTTCTCCATAGCTAAGACATTGATCTTGATTTGGTCTTCTTCTCCCCATGAATCCAAACTAGTTGTGTCAAGTGTCAAACTTGACAACAACGTTGCTGAGGGTAGTGGAGTGATAAGAGTGTTGTCCTCTACTTCTTTCTTTACTTTGATTAGCATTTCAATAGATGGCTCATTTCTTTTTCCTTCTTCTTTTTCTTTCTCCTCTTCCATATTTTCTTCTTCTTTCTTTTTTTCTTCTTTTTGTATTTCTTTTTCTTTTTCTTCTTATTTCTTTTCTTCTTCCACTTTTGTCATATCTTCAATCAGTATTTCTTGTAGATTGGGAGAAGTGTTACCACATAAATTCTTAGCCTTTTGAGTGCTTACAAAATCTTCTTCAAATTTTTCCAAATCCATGTATTTGGCAACCATAGTAACTTTTACATTGTCAATGAAAATTGAGTCATCCTTGAGTGTCTTTGTCATGGGTGCAGACTTATCTGCCTCTGTATGTGTTTCAACTATAGGCACTGAGTCCTAGGGACCTATCATAGGTACATTAGTGTGCTCTACCACCTTGACTTCCTTTGTGGGCACTTGAGTTGTAGGCGTAGTAGATGGGAACATGTGCCTATTCATGAATACTTTCTCAAATGCTTTCTTTGTTTCCTTAGCCACCAATTCATAGTTCTTGTCCATTATATGCAGGGTCCTTGACTTGGTTCTAAGATGTGGCTTTACTAGATCTAACAATAAAGTCTTCTCTTCTAGTGAGCATACTAGGAGGGTTTCATCTAAGTTCTTTTCCCTTATCCTTAGATCCTCTTCAATAGCTTGTCTTTTTAGGAATTCTAATATGTTCCATACATTATTTGGAATCATAGTCTTTAGTTCTAGGACCATTTTCTTGAACTTCAGCATATGTTTGACAATCATTCCATGAATCTCTGACTTGTCAATTTCACTATACTTCTCATAGAACTTCCCTACTTGATCTATCCTGCCTTCATCAATAATCCTTGTACTCAATACACTAAGACTAGGTCTGAAGCTTACTTCTGGAGGTGCTTGTGTATTTTTCCCATTTCTTGTTACTCACAAGGATGGATGACCAATGCTGATCTTTTTCTTCCTCTTAGGCATTACCTTATACTCAAGAGGAGCAGTGAGGTCAATTGTTTCTATGGGTGTAGGAGGGACAAAATCAAATTTGTCCTATTTGTTCTTAGGATCTTCAGATTTCTCAATCTTGACCTTCTTTAACTTAGGGTCATCTTCCTTTGCTTTTGTTGCTGATGCGCTCTCAATTCCCAAGGAAATATTTTCTTGTCTTTCTTTGTCAAGGTCTACTTGAGTTACTCCATGAATTCTAAGGATATCAGAAGTAACCTTACCTACTTTTCTTTTAGTTGATGTGTTGTTTAGAACAACATCAACTTCTCTAGTTTTCTCTTCATAAGTCCCCCATCTAGGCTCATTAGGGTCTTTAGGGGCTGATCAAAATACTTGTGCATATGCTTCTAGGACTTGTTCATCAACCTCATATCCAAGTGGATGGATCCACTTTGTTCTTGGCTCAACTGCTTCCATACAAGTTACATCAGTCTCTACCATAAAGCAAATGCTATCCTTGTATTTCTCAACAATACTCTCTAGTATTCTGTACCTCATCTATATTTTAGCCCCAAATGTCTTCAATTCCAGTGTTATGTAATACTTTAGTGTACTCTTAGTAGTTTCTTTAAAGGATATCTATGGCATTATAGGAAAACTCTTGTCCACATACAAATCTGATACTTTTCCAAGAATGTGGAAGTACATGTCTATGATAAAAGATCCAAACCTAAATATTTTGGTCTTGTCATGTTTGATGGATCTTCTATTATCTATTAGCTATGTGTGCAAGATCTCACACAGATTAAACTCTCCTTTCTCTCACACCAATCTTATTGCTGCTAGAATGGTGGCCGCTGACACACTGTTTACTCTACTGGTGTGCTGGAACTTGTATCCTAGTATCATGGACATCAATTTGATGTCTTTCTCCTCTATAGGCTCAATTGTCATTCCATGCCTATCACTTCTTGATTTGCAAGCCTGTTCTATAAGTTTTTTGGTGTCCTTTCCACTTTAAGAATGATGCCTTTCCTTGAGAGTCCTGTCATCTCATGAATTATGTCTCTTGTTATCCTAACCAATACTTCACCTATCCAAAATAGGTCATCATTGATCCTGCTAAGTAGAATCTTGATCTATTCCGACTCATAGAACTCATATGCAGTTGTATATTCAATTATTGAGTGGTTTTCAAATTGTGCATACTTATCCAGGAAGGTTTTATCTGGTTTCATCATGGTTTCTAAATGCACTCTTATTCTGTTAAGTCCTATAGGCTCCTTCTTAGAATATATGTATGCACAGATGTCTTTGACATGCATAACACCCATAGGCATGCAGGAGAATGCCCCTTCTAGGTCATCCAATGTGGATTTGAATGGGTGCCTCTTAAATACATATCTTTTCTTCTCCACAACATCAAATACAATAGGAGTAGCCATCACTTACTTGTATATCACTTTCTTAATGGTTTCCAAGAAATTTTGAATCAACGTGATGGATTAGGGCTTCCGCAATTGATCAAACACACTGCTTTGCTGGTGAATCAATCTATAATCCTTCACAATCAATTGCTAGGGATTTGTGCACTTCAATCAAGCTAAAATTGAATGCAATGAGTGATCTACTAACTTCTATGTACTTTAAAGTAAAAATTCTACCATTAATGCTTTCCGCGTAAACCAAACTTTCATTGAAAATCTCCAACTTTCATTCTGTTAACAATCAGCTAGTGCGCTCTTGCACATAGGTTCTGCTAGTCTCCAAAAGATTAAGTCCAAAGGTACATACTTTGATGGTGAGTATACCAGCCGTGCAGGGGTTTAGAGCTAAATTAGCTCCCCTTATGACCCTGAGGACCATTCATCCAAATGTAGAGGGTGCGTCCACTATGGATGCATCCAATACATTCTCATCAACCTTATCCTTCTTTGACTTTGACCAAATCAAGCTCGCATCCTCTGAAGCTTTCACAAACTTGACTTCTCCTTCAGTATCCAATATTATTTCTTTTGGCCTTTTAGGGCTTTCCTGAATTTGCATCCTTGATCTACAAAACTTTGAGATGTGTCCAGCCTTGTTACAAGAGTGACAAATAACTAGAGGTCTTATATTCCTTGGTGCATTGACATGGGTTACCATTTTACACTGTTTAGGTGAATCACCATTATAGTTACATAGTTGACATGTAACACTCTGAGAAATTCTTACATTTGACTGATTCTGATTTTGCTGATTATACTGTGTCTTATTTTTTTGACTTGTCTTACAATTCATAGCTCTATGACCAAATTTATTGCATGAATAATAGTAACCATTGAAAGGTCTTACCTTTGTATAGTTCCTTGCTATATGTCCATGCTTGTTACATGCATAACAAGTGTGGTCTACTGGCTTGTGCTCATTCTTAGGTGGTTCAACATTATCTTTAGTTTGATCTTCAGTCTTCTTAGTATCAGTAGTCTTTTTGTGCTTTCATCCTTGCTTGCATGTTGTCAATCTGATTTTGTGCTTCATTGTATCCAATGCAGCTAGTATCTCCTTTAAGTCTTCTTTCATACAACTAAGATTCTATCAAATCAGAACTGGTGTGCAATTTATCAATGTGATTCTTTGCCTCTTTCAATTCAAATTCCAAGCTTTCTTTGTTGTTCCTTAGCTCCAAGATTTCCATGTTTTCTTGCCTTAATTCTTCATTTAGTTGAAGGTTATCTTTGATTTGTTTATCATAGACATCTTGATTATTGGTTAGCTTATCATCTAATTCTTCAATTTGTTCTTTTACAGATGAATTTTATTCATTCAGCTTCTTGATCATTATCCCTAAATCACTGGTAGAGCATTCTTTCAAATCCTTTCTTATCCTTTTAATGACTACTTGAGCATCACTGACTTTTTCTTTTAGTTCTTCAATTTCTTTTTCAGATCTGTCCAGGTCTTCAAGATCAACTTCAAGATTTCTTTTCAGATGTTTCATTTATGCTTTGTCCATGATCTCCTCAAGTGGTTAAACTTCTTTGATAAGGACTAGAGCTCTGATACCAATTGTTAGGAATGAGAACACTGAGAGGGGGGGTGAATTAGTGTTCACTGTATTTTATCTTTTTGCTTTATTCTTTAAACTAAACTTGAATACTTAAATACTGAATGAAAATCAACATAGACATGAACCATGAAGTCAACACATAACACCAATATGGTTACAAGGAAACCAAAATAGGTAAAAACCTTGGTGGGAATTGACACCCACTAATATTCTATACTAGTGTTTTATGATCCTTGTTAGAATATCCTTAACCCTATTAGGAGTTGCTTTACAATATGTTTAGTACAGTGACCTTATCAAGGGTCGGATCCTGTTAGGAGTCTTTTACAATAACCCTTTTAGGGGTGTGGACTCACTATCCTAGAGCTCACTACTCAAGTGGTGAAGGCTACAACCTTCTGATCTCAGATACACACTATATCCGCTGGATGAACTGCCACTGTGACACTGCTTATCTGATCAGTTCCTTTGATGCGTTGATGCTTTGACCTCTTGAAAAGCTCTAATACATCTTATAAAATCTTCACACACTTCTTCTCTACTTCTTTCAACTCTACAACAACTCTCATGCTTAATTACAACAACACAGATAATATTTATATGCGCATACAAAATAATTAACTAGGTTGGCCCTTTAACCGATTACATACAATGCTTCCAATTGAATTGGCTCAAGTGTGTTTACAAAAAAAGTTAATTACATGTCTATAACCTAGTTACAATAGGTGCATAGCCTTTACAACATAGAAATATAACTGCTAACCAAAATACTAACAGTCAGTTGCTTGTACTGTTCTTCTCTGGCATTCACTGACTGTGTCACTTCAACTACCTGTAACTTTGTCATTCCTACATACTTGATCATGCACTCATAGACTAAGCATGAGTTCAATTGAACCAACTTATCTTCTAGGGTGCATACCATAACTCGGTCATATGCACGTGCACTGATGCTCTGAACTGCTGGTGCTCTACTTACTGTCTAGTCTTCTACACTTAGCCAATTTATGATCTTCTCATCAAGTGTGCTAACTCCAAAACATCATATGACTTTATTGCCATAATGACAACACTATATTAAGTCATATACACCAGTATAGTCAACTTGCCAATAGATAATGCAACTAACTGCCTGTGATTTAATAATACAAAAATGAAGTTGGAGACAAATGCAATGCAAAAATAATAATGAATGCAATTTAAAATGAGGGAGCTGAATGTGAGTGCAACTTAAGATGAAGGCGAATGGTGAATGAATGGAAGTGACATCGGATGAAAATGAAGATGAATGCAATTTAGAGATGAATATGAATGTAGGGGGATGGTATATGCAACATATCATGACAAGATTGAACCCTTGATGTAAGAGGCTAAGATAGGATGGGGGGAATGTTTACAAAATCACAATCTATGGGTTAGGGATCAGAATGGAATCAACGTGTTTCAGGTTTGCATAAGGATGAGGGATGTCTTGTAGAGAGTAGATGGATGATAGAGGTAGGTGTGTAGGTGAATATGTGGATTAACAACAAGGTTAGCTAGGAGTTTGGATGTTTTGTGGATTCTTGGGATGATGGGGGGGATTTTGTTCTTTGAAGCTTGAGTGCGGGGTATTTTGGGACAAAATACCACCATGTAGTTTGAGCACTTAGTTTGATATAGCAACATTAGAGATGCTCCAAGGTTATTAGGAACTCAAGGCCTTTTCACCAGTGTTGCATATGAATGAAACAATAAATATGCAAGCGGTTGCCCCAAAGTCACACATAGACCCAAGAGGATCCATGGTGGAAACAATGCCAGAGAACCCACAAACAAATAATATTTCCAAAGTGTACCATGTAATCTAAAATGATTAATTTTGGGATGTCCAAGGGTCACATCTAACTGACTCATAGGCAGAAAATAAAAATATCAAAAGACCTCCCCTCAAATTGACCTCATTAGTAGCACACTATGATATAAAGGATAGTGGCAACTTTGAGGAGAGGAAGAATGAGAAGTTGTAAAAAGATAATCAAGAACCAAAGAATCAGTTCAAAATAAATGTGATAAATCTAAAAGACACCCTTTTCCAAAAAGAGATAGATTGATGAAAAGATGGTAGGATTAGGCTAGACATGAAGAAGGATGCATCCTACAAGGACCTTTTTGACAAGATTGGCTGCAAATTGGGTCTTGATAGTAAAAGATGACTTTAGAACAACCTTATAACTAATTCTTGCTGAGGTACTTGCTGAGGTACGAGACTTGATAGGGAAATGTAATTAACCATGCTTCTATGAGTTAGGATAGGTCAACAAGTCATAGTTATATACAAAGATCAAAATGCAAGGACAAGACATGCTTTACAATCAATATACATAGGAATCTTAGGACACTGGATAGTAATTCAACTTCTTGATACGACGATTTGGAAAAACTCAAGAATAGGGATTCATTGAAGAGGTTTTGGTGGGGAGGTAGTGGGTGGATACATGTTTGGTGATGGAGTGAGATTTTGATAGATAATGATGCAGTCCACCATGTATGGTGCATGTTGCCAAGTTTTCACCAACATAGTTGCCCAAGGTGCTTTATTGCCAAGTTTTCACCATTGGACGATTACTTCTCTTTACTTTCTCATTTTTTTTAGTCTTTTTGAATTATTATTTTTTGTATTTTTCTACATTTTTTAATGTTTTTGATATTATCAAGGTGCCTATTTACCAAGTTTTCAACAAGGCAATGATTTTTCTAGGGCATTTTGCACTTTTTCTAGATTTTTTTTAGATAGCTCAGGTGTAGAACCGCTTTAGGTGGATGATATTAATGGGGTCATTTAGGGGCTCCCCTTTAGGTATGGACAACTGGTAAGCTCCTAAGTTGAAACATGCTGTGACAGTATAGGGTCCTAACGAAGTAGGTTCAAACTTTCCCTTATTTTCTCAATCTTCTTTCTCTTTTTGGTTCTCCTTAAGGACCATATCCCCCATGTAGAATTGTCTCAGGTAGACCTTTTTGTTGTAGCTTATCTTGAGCTAGTTCTGGTACACAACTAGTTGATCATAAGCTTGTTGCCTCTTCTTGTCTAACAGGTCTAGTTGGGTGAGGCATACTATGTGATAGTCTTCATCAGTGATAATTCTGTAGTGACACGCATAGTGAAGGTAACTCAACCTCAATTGGTAAGATGAACTTGACACCATATACTAGAGAGTATGGGGTGGTGCTTATGGTAGTGCGAAATGAAATGTAGTATGCCTAGATGATAGGATTGATTTTGAGGTGCTAGTCACAACCAAAATCATTGACAACCTTTTTGAAGATCTTCAGAATGGTTTTGTTGGTTGCCTCATTTTGGTCATTCCCTTGGGAAAAGTATGGGCTGGACAAATAGTGATGGATGTGGAATTTGACACATAGATCTTGCATGTGTTGGTTTTCAAATGGTGTGCCATGATCTGTGAAGATGGTGGAAGGGATTCCATAAAAACAAATGATGTGGTACAAGATGAACTTAGATATCTGAATGCTGGTAGTAAGGGTGAGTAGAATTATTTCAAACCATTTTGTGAAGTATTTAGTGGTGGTTATGATATACTTATGTCCATCCGAGGAGAGGGGGTTATCTTACCAATGAGGTCAAAGTTATAACAGGAGAAGGGCCAAGGTGGTGATATCAGATGCAGGTTCTACACTGGGGCATGAATCAGATTCACATGTTGTTGACATGGTAGGCATTTTTGTATGAACCCACATGCATCACATTCCATTATTGGCCAATACCTGCTCTAAGAAACTACTTTGCTAGGACCATGCCACTTGCATGGACATTGTAGATTCCAGTGTGAAACTCTTGTAAATATAGGGTGGCCTCATTTGAATCTAAACACTATGAGAGGATGTTATGATATCCATGAGTATGATATAGGGTGTTAGCTACAAGAGTATAGCAAGAAGTTCTACGAATGAGATTCTGGCATTAGGTATTTGTGAGATGAGGGGATATGATACCATTTTTAGATAAGAATGGATTTAATGGTACCATGGGGACTAGGGACCAACATAAATACACACCATATCAAGATCAACATTCTCGTAAGTGGGTGTATGTAGCTGCTCAACTAAAAATTCACATTGCGTTGAATCTTGAGGGATCTTTAGTAAGGACTTGATGGTTGCCATGACATTTGTAGCTTTGTTTTGTAACCTGGGTACCTATGTGAATTGAAAACATATGAACTATTCTTTTAGCTTGTCTACTAACTCTTTATATGGTAAAAATTTATCATCCTTAGTTTGGAACTCATCCAAGACCTATTTGATGATGAGTTGTGAATCCCCAAACACGTGCAACTCTATGATATTCCATTGGATAGCCATCTTGAGTCCTGAGATGAGTGCCTCATATTTTGTGATGTTATTGGTGCATAGGAATCCCAATTTTAATAATTTCAAGATTTAGTCACCTTGAGGAGTGACAAAGAGGATTCTCACTCCTGATCCATGTGATGTGTAAGAGCCATCAAAATAAAACTTCCATGCCATTTGTTCTTCGATAATGCATAGATTTTCATTAGGGAACTCCATTACCAATGGGTATGCATCTACTAGGGTTTCCTTAGCTAGTTAATCTACAATGATCTACCCCTTTATCACCTTTCTATCTGTATACTAGATGTCAAATTCACTTAGGAGCATAACCCATTTTACTATCCATCCTGTAAGTGTTATTCTTGAGAGTAGGTACTTGAGTGGATCTAATTTGTAAATGAGATTTACGGTGTGGCTGAGCATGTAATGTTGAAGCTCTTGAGTGATGAAAAATTATGCAAGACATGCCTTCTCCATGGGTGAATAATTCAACTCGTAGGTGACAAGTGTGCAACTGATTTAGTAGATGGCTCTTTCCTTACCATTATCATTAAGCTAGGCTAATAGTGCCCCTAGTGCTATGGTGGTTATTGAGATGTATAAGATGAGAGGGTGTCTTGGTGCTGGTGGCACAAGAATGAGTGAGTTAGATAGGTATTATTTGATCTTCTTAAAACTCTATTGACAGATTGGGTCCCACTTGAAGATGGTATCCTTGTGAAGTAGATATGTGAATGGTTGACATTTGTTGGCAAGCTGCGATATGAATCTGTGGATGGATTGTAGTTTTCCTTAAAGAATCATTAACTTCTTGAGTGTTTAGGGAGGATGCATGTTCATTATGGCCTTGAATTTCTTGGGATCAATCTCAATGCCTTTTCATGATAAAATGAGCCCCAATCACTTACCTAATGTTACTTCAAAGATGCTTTTCTTTGGGTTGAGCTTTAACCCATAATGTTGTAGATGATTGAACACATGGTCAAGAATGTCCCATGAATCTTAGAAGCACTTCCTCACTCTAAAATTCATTGATGTGTGCAACACTTGGTTGGTGGAGGATGAAATTACCCAAGAAGGTTTCATCATTGAATATATCATCATAGGATTTCTTCACTTCCTCTTCAGGGATGTCTTTGATTTCCATGATTTCATCTTCGATATTCAAGAGGGTAACGTTAGGCACATTGGTGCCCCTAGTTATGGTGTTGCAGCCCCGTATGTGTAGGTGAGGGGTGTTAAATACAAGTCCTTGATGTCTTGGGTTTTGTGAGGCTTCTAGTGGATCTTTCATGCCACCTTCTTCAAGTCCTAAACCTCCACCTTGATAGTTGCATTATTCTATAGCCCACTTGTGTGATGTGGGGTATTTATCCTTAAAGTACCCAAGGAGTTTGGTGTCAGGAGGTGGGGGATCCTTGTACAACCATTTGTTGATATTAGGGTATGTTTCTTGATTATTCAGAATACCATGTGATAGGAATGTGAATGGACCCATTTTCTTTACTTCAGGTTCTTCTTTAGGGAGTATGCTTTGGTGACATGGGTGCCCTTAGGTATGCGGATCAAGTGATAGGGCCCCTAATACGAAGGCATCAATTAAAATATACTCACCATAACCCATGTTGATCTTGATAGAGGAAAGGGTGGAGGTGAGAATTGTCTCTATATCACAGTGGGATCAAGATGAACTCGGGACGGAGGTGCCAATATCAATTCTAGGACAATGGGTGTAGTGAAAAAATGTTGCTTCCAATGCATGAAAATATGTGAAGGGTTGGAGGTTAGCATGGATGGTGATATCAGTGCCTTGATATGGAAATTTGATGCATTAATGATAGGTGGATGGGATAGATTGGATGCAATAAATCTAGGGTCATTCGAGGAGGATTTTGTAGGGAAGATCAAGATCAACAACATGGCAGATGTTTTCTTGAATTGTCATACCCAACTTAATGGGCAAAAAAATGGTAGCTTCTGAGGTATGCTCCAAATTATCATAGGCCTTGATGGTGATGATCTCATGTGATATGTAAAACTCTCTGTATCCCACTTATTGGATGAATTTTAGTGTGTACAAGTTGAGGGCTGAGTCATTATCTATCATGACCTGCTTGACTGTGAAGTCATTTACCATAACAACGATGCAGAGTGGGAGATTGTGATTAGTTTCAACAGATGACATGTTAGAGGGTTTGAAGGAGAGGGTATAAGATGTAGATATATGCATCATGAGGTTCTCAATTTGGATGGTATGAATGTCCATGGGACACGTGCCTTGTGGAGGAATTTCTTGAGGATTTCCTGGTGGATAGGCGAGGTGTGGAGAAGGTCAAGGATGGAGATTTGGGTAGGGGTGTTTCCAAGGTGTTCCAAGAGGTTATATTATGCATTGGAAGCTACATTGGCACCAACAATAGAGATTATACCCCTACGGATGGTGACTGCACATTGAATTTCTGCACCCTTGACATGTATGACATTGATCGTGGGGCCAACTTGGGATATGCAACCAACAAACTTATCATAATTGATATGTGCAGTTTTTTAGTCTTTTCACTCAACATGGTAACCTTTCTTTACTTTTCCTTGGTCTTGGGGAGGTGGGTTAGTATTAGTTACATTCTTTCCAGAATTGTGTTGAGGAAACACATTTTGGTATATTTGGAGATTGGCATTTGGGGACGCTTGGGCAGACACATTGACTATGATCTCTTTTTTATCTATGAGATCTTGGACATAATGTTTGAGATTCATGCATTTAACAATGGCATGTCCCTTAACAAAGTGATAATCATAGTACTCATTATCCTTGTACCATGTTGACTTTGGGGTTGACTCATTGAATGGTTGGGTTTGAGGATAAATGATCAAGTTGGCATTGGCCATTCGATGGAAGATCATATCCAAAGGTTCTCCAAGAGGGGTGAATGTGCTCTTCTAATTATTCTAGATGTGTGACTTATTTTGTCTAGGGGTAACTGATATAGAATTAGTTTGATTCACTTGGTTTTGTCATTGCTGCATGAGTTGTTGGTAGGCAGGTGTTTGTTGTTGACATGCAGGTGTAGGTAGTTTAGAACTAGTCACAACAACCTGAACGTGCTTAGTGTTAGTGGCCCCATTCATGACTACATACTTGTTTTTATTCAATAACATGGTCGGTTATTGTTGGGTATGTCTACTTGGTTCTCCTTGTAGTGCCTAATGGTACCATAATCCAAGAGGCCTTTTTCAATATCGATTCCTTTTCCTTTAATATCCTGATAGGTTTGTATGCAATTCATGCACATGAAGTGGGATAACTTTGGGTGCCAATTGTCGATGAATATTTTTGTGAGATTTTTCTTTAGCGGTTGATATGACAACCTCATAGTGAGGTTTTTCCATCTTGGCAAATATTCAGCCATGCTCTCACCTCACTTTTGTTTTCAATTGCAGAGGTCCAGAAGAGATAGCTCATTTTTTATGTTGTGTGCATATTGTGCTATAATTTTTTTAGAAAATTCCACAAAGGTTGATACTGATCAATAGGGTATTTTATAGAACCACTCAATAGCGGTTCCCCCTAGGATTTTGGTAAAGAGGCACATGAGGATATTGTTTCTGTAAGAAACCTATTGGAAAGCCATGTAAAATTCCTTGACATGGCTGATTGGATCTCCCTTCCCCTGATATTTATCAAACTTGGGAATCTCAAAGTGTTTGGGGAAGGGGATTGTAGTGATGGATTTGTCAAAAGGATACAAGCAAACCTCTTTGAACTTGAAGGTATTACTTTCTATTCTACCCTTGAGATCCTTGAGAGCGTTCTTCATCTCTTCCCATTTTGAATTAGTGGGTTTTGGAGTGGGTACTCCCATTAGGAAGGGGTTAGATGGTGAAGGTGAATATGGGTGATTTTGAGGTGGATACTGGGGGATTTGGAAAGGGGATTTCCTTTCTATGTAGGTGGATTAGAGTGAGTTTTGTGATGGTGGTTGGGGAAGGTATTGTTGTTGGAGTGCAGAGGTTTTTTGATGTGCATGGTACACCATTATTTGTTGCTGGTAGGGGATGGAAGGATATTTTTGTTTTTCAAGGAAGTACTGCTATTGTGGAGGAGGTTGGTGAAATGGTGTGGATTGTTGATGTGCTTGGCTTTGTGTTTGGAAGATGTATTTGGGATGCATTCCAACATTGCTAAGGGCTGGAATGGATCCTTGGATGCTGGTGATAGGAGGTGGTTGTGCAAGGTAGTTGGAAAAATGGGAACAACTATACTATTGTGTTGGTGGTACATTTTGAGGTATGACATATGACATAGCTAGATAGTTGGTAAATGTGGGGATGGATGTAGTTTGAGGAGGCGGTGGTGGTGGTTGTGCTAAAAATGAGATAGTTGTTATGGGATGGTGAGAATGGAGATGTGCAATTGCATTTGTATTCCTAGGGAATGCATTTGTGCTTGAGTAAGGCCCCAAGAAGAACCTACCCTTGTAGCAGTTTGGGATGTGGAGATAGTTAGAAATGTGGCTGTGCTCATGGGGATTTGTGATGTGAATGGTTGGTTACATGGAGTCATGTATATGACATCCCTATGGTGTAGAGTGGTTGTTGGGATTGTGTATTGGTGATGAAAGGTGGGAGAGGAACTTGTGTAGAGGCAAGTTGGGTAATGGATGGAACAAGTTCTTGGGTGTAGGCTTGCTCGGTGGTAGATAGGGGTGTTTGTGTGAAAGCTTGTTGAGTAGTGGAGAAAGGTATTTGTGTGGATTTTTTAAATGGTGGCATTGACATGGATCTTTGGGAGATGAAAGGTTGAGGTACTATGTACACAAAAATTTGTGTGGGAAGCAGAGGTGTTGCTTTTGTAGAGCTTTGTGCATGAGTGGTGACTTGAGATGTCGTAGGTGGGGGAAATGGTCCAATGATGGAGAAAGGAGAAGATTGCACCATTGTTTGTACTTTGGGAAAGGTGGCACTAGATTTCAAAAGATGAGGAATGGGTGAGTCCACTTGGGTCACTTGAAGGCTGGGGTCAACAATTTATTGGACAAGGATGTGAAATGTGTTGGTGGGGATGTGTATGGGGTTCATGGGATTGAAGGTTTGAAGGGATGGTGGAATGTGAGTACCCTCTTGCATGTAGTTATCCAAGATGGAAAGATAATTTTGGGCTATAATTTCACTAACCATTTGTGCATGGCTAGGATGACTCATAAATGCTTCCATAGAACCTATGGTGAGTGGTTTTTTTGGATTCACCCATACATTCTCAATTCTTGGTGGTTGTGGATCATAAGTTACCATGTAGCGTTGTTAGGATCATTAGGGTCGGATGAAATAGTGGTGATATTAGGATCCATATCCTTTCTCTTCTTCGATCATGTCTCAATATGCATGAAATGTAAATCCTAAGATGTGGAGAAATGAAGATGCAACAATGGATTAATGAAAGATTATCCTAGGGGAAACTAAAAGGTGGGGATAAGACATACCTAAGGAATACTAAGGCTAAATGCAAGACTTAGGATGAACCTAAGGGATGTTTGGATGGTTGATTGGGATGTTTAAAGACCTAAGGATTATTGAGTGTTGAACGGAAATGAGTTTCCTTTCTTGGTGTAGGATCAAATAGATGGGATTGTTGACCTTAGATAGACTTGTGATCTTTGGAAGATGGGATCCTTGTTAATATGGGCCAATATTTGGATCAAGATGATGAGGCCTACAAGGAAAAGTACTAGTTACCCTAGACAATGCTTATTCCAAAGGGTGGGGATATGAGATGTTTTTGATTTAGGATAAGGATTTAAGAAACTTAAAGAGATGTGACACTAAGTGGAGGTTTGGATGGCTTGATTGATTCTTGGATGTTGGATTTGGAATAAGGATGATTTGTTTTGACCTAAGTGAAACTACCTAAGGGGATGATGCAAATGTACCTAAGGGACGGTCTAAGATGTCAGGATGCTGAGATAATTTTGTGAGAATAAAAAGGATATGTTGTGCGATAAGCCAACTAGTGTTCTCTTTCAAGGCTATGAAAGTAACAATTTATCTGAAAGCATGCTCCAAACTACATGATTTTTTCATTATAAGTTACTCTATCAATTTTCTCTTGATACTTGATTTCTTCCTTGATTTGAATTTAGATAGGTTGATGATCTTTAAGTTTGCATTTTGAAACTTTAATCTCTGGATACATATAGGCTATATGGATTCCAAATTAAACTTAGATTAGGATAAGTGTTATCTATCCTAGAACATCAAACTCATTTTTAACATGCAAGGTTCTTTTTGAACATAAAGGAGAGTTTGATTTTTGCAAGAAAGCAATAAAGTGTTAATTTTCTTTAGCATTCAAGAATTATGTGATTTCATTTTAGACCCAAATCGAAATGTTTCATTACATTTTTCATTAACCTTAGGCATTCAAGATTGATTTTGATTTGTTTTAAGTCCAAATTTGAAGTGTGAAAGTTGATTTGCTAATTTTAGCCCTTGTTCATTTTAAGACCAAATTGAAAAGGTGAGGTGTTGTGTATGCATTCATTGTTCTTTTTAGTGCACCAAATGACAATGTGTCAATTCTATTTTTAAATTTTTAATTCTTGATCCCGCAGGTGGAGCCTTCAATCCCAATGGTTTGCACATGCATTGAAAGTACAAATAGTGAAATCATGATCCCATTGGTCGTACACATAATCCCGCAGGTCTGTCAAAATAAAAAAGAACTATAAAAATGTCTGATAGGAAATAAATAGATGGCTATACTTGTGTGATCCTGCAATGACAAACCTCAGTCCCATCAGGTCAAACAATGATCCCATAGGCTGTCAAAATTAAAGATAGACATAGAACGTAGGAAAAATCTAGAAAGTGTTATTATGAGGGAACGCGATCCCGCAGGTTTATGATGTGATCCCGCCAACTGTCAGGAAATAGAAAAAGATAGAGAAGAAGGGAAAAGATAGAGATGGGAGTTTCTGCGGGTCTAGGCCACAATCCCTCCAACCATACCAATGATCCCACCAGTGGATTTTTTTATTGCTATTCAAATTTTGAGAGTGGGAATGATGACACAAGAAAACCTTGAGACACACTAAAACAACACAAAATGTTACTATTTTATTAGTTTTACAAGACACAACAGATGAAATAGATAGAGAAATGACCCTAGAAGTGGGTCCCATCGGGTATGCCAAAATGTATGCAATGAAATGTTATTTTTAAGAAAACAAAGATAAATTAGGCATTCAACAAACAAATCATTAAAACATCTAATATTAGACACTACAAAATGAAAGCAAAGTATCACAAAGGAGAATACAAAACCTTTTACAAACTCAAGAAGCTCCCAAAGTAGTTTAGTTTTGTCCAAGGGAGGATATGTATGCTCAAATACTTACTCAAAGCTTCAAAGTTTGGAGTTTGACTAACAATGGAGATGGGTAATGGTTTTGGATATGAAATTATGGAGTGGTTTTGGCATAATAATGGTAATTTGATAGTTTTTTAGGTTCTCAAATTAGCATTATAACATTGCATAGATGGTGGATCAAAATGAAGGAGAAGAGGGTTCAATTTATAGGCAAAGGGAGGATGAAATGAACAATCAAGATGCAAACCCAAGGAAAGGTGGAGATGCATTTGAGAGAGAATACATGGATTGTGCTTTCTCAAATGCTTCACATTGTGACAAGTGTCACAAGGAGAGAGGTTTGGAAGAATGGGGGAATGTGAGCATTTTGGGAGATGTGAGAGGGGACAAAGGTGTAAGAAGGAGATGGAGTGTGGAAGAGTGATGTAAGAGAATTTAAGGTTGACATTAGGTGAGAGAGTTTGGGGATGTGAGGATGTGACATGAGGGTTGACTTGGGTTGGGCTAGGATTCTTAATCCATGGATTATGATTGTGAAAATGTTTAGGGAATGATTAGGCTTGGATTAGGAGGCAAGTGGGAGAATTAGGAGGATGTAATGGGAGGAGAGAGAATGAGTGGAGGGTTGGAATAGATAATCATGGGTCATTAGCTAATTAAAGAGGATTAGTAGGTGTGAATGGGTTGGGTTGAGTTCGAACTATGGGTTAGGTAGTTGGGATAGGTTAATTTAAGGGTTAAAGTTAGGAGCCACGTGCTCAAATTAGATTAAATGGATTATTTAATTCTAAGTGGGATGAAAAAGGGATTTATAAACTAATTTAAATAGATGAATGCATTTATTTTATTTAATAGAGGAAAGGGATTTGATAAATTATCAAACTATGATTTTCCATTTAGATAATTAATTGGATTATAGTTAATTAACTAGGGGATGACATAATTTAATTAGATATTAAATATTTAATTGATTAATATCCTAGGAGAGAGCTAGATATTATTACTTAATTGTGTAATCAAATTTAGGTGTCTACAAGTACCTTACAAACATTAATAGTGCATGGTACAATCAAGAACTTCATGTATTTATGACCCCATTCAAATATGCATGTAGGCACAAGGTACACATGTGTATTCATTAAAATGTTAGATGCATTTATTTTTTCATAGTTTACTTAATATATATAAATTGCATAGTAGTCATTTCCTTCTCATACTCTTTGTTCCACATGTGTGGACACATGCCACTATTTTAGTCGGGGGTTGGGAATTTTTTTGTGTACCATATCCATGTTAGGTTTAAGCCACATCATGCCATATTTGTAACATGTAATTTCATATCATTATTTTAAACTATATCCAATTTCGCTGCATCACAAAGATTTGCAATCTCCCTAGGGTCCAATCTTCTTGGAGGCATCTTCCAAGATTTTTGAAAACCCTCTGCAACAATTTTCAAACCTGACCACCTTTTGACAACCTCCAAATTGTATGTAAGTCATACCACAACCTGCTACCTTACATAAATAACTAGGCAAGGTTTCACAAGTCTACGAACACAGATCTACAACTCAGATCAACCAGATCAACCTTCACCAACTAGATCAACCTTGCTCTAATACCACCTGACATAGCTAAGACCGAAGAGATCTCAAAAGAGATGTTTAGTCTTGCAAAAAAGAGACAACATAACAAAAAACAAAAAACAAATGAAAGATATAACAAGATTTAACTATTTATTATCATCAAAATATAATTACGTGCAACATGATGAGCTATAAGGCCTTTTTGGTTACGACCAATACACCAAAAAATACAACAAGATCTTATAGGATCCAACTACTCCCTAGCTAGCCTAGATCTTTATCACAACAACAAACTAGTAGAAACACCAAGACAAATCTAAACTTGAGCTCACAAGCCACCAATCAACCATCTTGTTTCCCAAGCCAACACTTAGCTACTAGCACTAAAATATACACTTTACAAATTTCTAATCCCTTCACCACCCTATTTCTATGCTACCCAAACTCTCCTTTTATACAACATAGCCATAAGTCAGCTTTAAGAATAAATCATAAAAACATCAGTCAGCTCAAAGAACTCATGATAAAATATGTTATCCTTTATGCCGACTTGCAACAATCATTAAATTCACATAAGAGAAAGAACCAACCTAGATTTAGGTCCTCACACATTCTAATGGTTGATCTACATCACTAAGAATGTGACCCAAATTAAATGCACTTGTCAGCCAAGAAAAATAATCCAAATAAACCTATCGATGAACTAGACCACTGAGCTTGTTAGAACATCAACCAAGCAATACTGAACAACAACTGATGCCACTCGGTGAAAAGACACCAAAACTGAAACCAAGCTCATCGGTGAACCAAAATAGGAACATTTCACTGAGAACCCCAAATCAGTTACCACACACAGCTCATCTACCAAGATCATTCATTGAGTAACTCCACACTTAGTCACCGAGTCCATTAGTGAAGTACCACATCTTACAACCGAGAACTACCACCAAATGACTGAGTATCTCAGGTCTCCAATCAAGTTCACCACTTCAAACAATGAAAGCCAAAATCAAACTCTAACATATTTTTGGTTGATATAGGATTTCCAACTGCCCAAGGATTATCTTGCATCACTTATTAAGTTACTAGTTGAAAAGTCTTTGAGTGAGGTTTCACAAATGTCTTGGGAGGAATTTTTTATAATTAGAAGATTTTAGTTTGAAAATGTAGGGCCAAGAGGTCAACCATTGATACACAAAGTTAATACCTCACGGAGGGTTGTAAAAATGATCACAGGACCCTCTTCATCTAGTAAATCCCTTGCAATTGAACTTCTTATGGCCAAACAACCAACTGAGAAAGACCTACCTAAACCCTCATCTCCTAATATTGAAGTAACTCCTTTAGAAGACCCAAGCACTAGTACCTCTAAGAAAACTCCACATTAGGACTAGGGCCACTATGAGGAAGGAAAAATAAAAGGAAAAAAATGATGAGGGTAGTAAAGAAGACATACAAGAGCATGACACTAAACCAATTGCTCCCAGTTCTAAGAAAATAAAAATGGAATAAAAAGACCCTCCTACAACTTCTACAGCTATAACCAAACCCACTAGGAACCCAAGTAAGGCTAGAACTCCTAAGGCCACCGATGAGACATCTCAACAAAGAAGTACTAGGCTTAGAGGAAAGTCTATTGGGGCAGACCAATTAAAGGAGCTGAGTGATAGTATTCCTATTGAATCATCTAAACCTTTTAATGATACCCCTCAGGAGGAAATTTAGACTATCAATAGTCCTAAGGATAATGAACCAATTCCTACATTTGTTGAGAAGACAAATGAAACTATAAAGGAGGGTGATATGCAAGAGGTATAAATGACAAAAGAGTAGCCTCCAAAAATACCTATTGAGCAACCCAATGTACCTAAAGAAGGGGATAACTTGCATAAGGAATAGATAAGGGAAGAAATCCCTTAGGGTCAACATGATGTATCCATAAAAGAAGAGAAGTCAACATAAGACCGGGGATTGCAAGGTCTTGATGAGCTCATTGTTGTTGTAGAATAGTTGGGTGGACCAACATTGCAATTAGAAGAATCAATACCAAGTACAAGTAACCTAGGTAAGAAAGGGTGTCTTATCAAAATCCTCCTCATTATCTTATGTTTCATGCCATGTCTTTAGATTTTTATAATGATATGTTATATAAGCAAACAAAATAGGATCTTGAAAAAGAAAAAATGCAAAAAATCATTGATAATCAAAAATAGGAAATTGATTTTCTGAAACATAAGGTGGACACTATAGTCAACATGGTTCCTTAGTTAATATAATTTAGATCACCGCCTAGATTTTATGCTTTATGTTTAAAAGAACACCTTTTATTTCAATTGATGAGAACTAACAAATATTTGAGTCCCTGTTTGGATACACCTCAAGAATTTTATCAAGTTTATTAGTCATATCTTAATCCAGCCATACATAAAATTTTTTGTGATTTATACCTACATAATTATGTTTTCCCATTACAAACTAAATATAATCCCCTTCTTTACATTGGGGATATACATATGAGGGCTCTAATGTCCTGGATAAATAATGAGATCAACATGGGAGAATAATCTAGAGCATATAGGGCAAGAGAACTCAATACTCCATTATTGTTGATGCCTGAAGCTCAAAACCCAAGAGTATTATACTATGATTGGAAAAAAATCTTGTATAGCCTACCAAATTGATGAAGAGGGTTGGGTGGTTGTTGAGATCAATTTCCTAAATGACCCAAATTTTGAGAGGTTTAGGCACACCTAACTAGCCCTCAATCCTCAAAGGTTTCCAAAATACTCAAGCACTTTCCCAATTGAAAATATAGTTGTCTTTGGTCTATTCAAGTTGGATTTGAAAGGTTTCAACCAGTCATTAGTTCCCAAGCAACACCCAACACTCTAATTTCTCAAACTGTCACACAAGCCTAATTGCCCTCATAGTAGGTCTCCAGCGATACAAAAGTTCAATTTTTTTACAAATTTCCAAAAACACTAAATAAAATATTTAGGTTTTAAGAAACCCATTTCATCATACAACAACATATCAAAATTCTTGCACTGGTTGTTTTGGACCAACTTTTAGTTTTTCAGACTGTACCCTTGTTCCAAGCATAAAAAGTGGGTAGGTAACAAAGAAAGTATATGTTGGGTTTACTCCAAAACCTAAAGACTCTCAATATTCTTCTAAAATGGTTCCAAATCAAGGATTTTGTAACCAATTTGACCCTCAGACCTTTACAAACATGAAACCCCCAATTTGGCCTCAATTAACCCTTAAAACTAGGTATCTCTAAATGTGTGACTTCCAATTACTTCTTGACTTAAATATTGGTGGATTCACCATTAATAAACCATACCAAGACACTCAAAACTCTCACATACACCCCTTGTTCAACTATATTAATTGTTGCTACTCACTACCAAGCAATTTCATGAACTTTTCATGCCTTAACTCGGTGATCACCTTCCTTCCACACTAAAAATACATAAAATAATGTTAGGATTATATTATACATATTATTATGGTATAATTCCATGATAATAATCATGTTTTCATTCATGGAATGATCCATTTCATTGAAAAGACCAAACCATTAAAGCAAAAACAATGAATTCTTTAATGTCAATCAACACTAGTGGTGAAATCTGAAACCAATGAATTCTCAGAACATTCAAACTAGATATGAAAAATAATATATATGTTCTCAAAGTATTATAAACATTAAAAGATCAATACAAAACTAAACTATGCCAAGGAAACCATTAAAACTTGCAATTCTTTGAGTTTTATTGAAAAATGATTGTTCCAGCCGTACACCAAATTGGTTCTCTGATTGCCTATCTGTACAAGGATGATCTAAATACTTAATAAATTCTTCCCCAACTATTCCCACCAATTTGGATCTGTTACATGTATTGTTTAAGTCTAAACCATCCTAAATCCATTTTCCCTCCTAATTACAATTACCCATTGGATTTCAAATGTTTGAATTTCCAACTTACAAATTCTTGCATATTGCAACTATTTGATTTATAAACATTTATTATTAGATCCAAAAAAACATATCAATCACTCCTAAAGACTCTATGGACCTAATTTAATCCATTTCAACACTCATGCCCTTATTACATCATTGATGATCCTAAGGTCCTTACCAGGCCCTTTTGAATTCATTACAAATTTATTATATTTCTTGCCTTCAAAGGCCATGATTGGTTCTAACACATGACGATTGATTGGCTTAGATTCTTTCACATTCTTCCATGCTCCTTTGTCATCATCAAGTGTCCTATCATGCCATGATTCTCCTACATGACAAATGATAATTGAAGGAGAAGGATTCTGCCTCTGAGAGAAGCCTACAAAGAGTATGAATGGATGGATAGAGTTAAGGGGTAGACTATGATTGGGAATATAGTGCAATGATGGAAAATTTTAATTGATGATATAAAAAAGGCTAATCCCCATTCATTTCCCAATTACATACACAAATCCAAAGGGCACCCAAGTATATAAATTTGGGAAGAAAAAAAATGACTGGTTGCCTCTTATCTTTCGGCCACCCTTAGTCTCGTGGCCATTGATGATTTGCAAGAAAAATAAAAGTTCCTATAGTGCTCTCAATTGGATTTATTAACTAGGAAAGAACATTCCCCTACTTAGTGATTGGACATCATATCTGGCAACCAAAAATCCATCTAAAAGCATCATTTAATTGTCAACTCAGGGTCATATAACTTGAAATAGATCAACACAATATATGCACTAGTCTTCTGTAACAAAGATGTATCCTATGTCTAAGAACATGATGTTGGAAATTAATATTCAATAATTTTTTTTTAATTCAAACTAAAGCAACACTTAAGGTACAAGAAATAAGAATTACTTAGTAGTTGCAAGAACAATTAATAGTTCTGTATATCCACCAGCTATAGGAATAATCACTAAAATTTTCCAAGAAAATAAAGTACAACTATTCTATTGGCTAAAAAGGAAAGAAATAGACACTTTCGTAAGAAAATATAGGCTAAAATTCAAACTATAGAATCATATTATTGAATCAACATCAGGAAGTACATTGCTAGTAAAAAGACTAACTCTAAGAACTGGTATTACTGCTTTTCTATATTCTTCCTCTATCTATTTCCATCTATCTCTCTATATCACTTCAGCTAAAGGAAAAAGCTATTTATTGACTACTTCAACTAACTTATCCACTTAAGGTGGAAATATTTTATTACAAAAAGAACTCCCACAACTAACAAAGAGTGAGCAGAGGAAAAATAAGTCAAATTGATGAAGGGTGCCCCCCTTAATACCACAAACACATAACAGAAATAGAGAAACAACAACAATTTGCAAGAACAAAAAATGGGCTTCTTATTATCTCTACAAGTGTGGAATTACAAATTTCAGAATTAGAGTATGCAAAGCCACATAGGCATTCCCTTACAATATTCTATAGGATAAAGCCTTGAATCATTACCCAGATCTACCCAGAACTGCCCGAGCTGCCTAAGACAACACTACGAGCCTTCTTTATATAGGCAATTTCCACCGCTCGAGAAGGTTCTAGAAATTTAGCCCTAAGGGCCGACCAAACTTAGAATTATTTTATTTTTCATTTTATTACATCATAGTCAGCTCAAAATAACTTTTGAAACCCGAACAAATTTTTTGAAGAAAAATCATTTTTTGCCATTTCAGGTGGCCCGACTTCCAGAGACCATAAGTCATCACTAGTTACTCCAATTGACTATTATGACCCCAATTTGGAAAGGGCATGAGGAGTTCTACAATGCTTGAATCAAACAAGCTTCATTCAGCCAAAAATTTGACCTCATCTAGGGCCTCTAAAGCCTTCAAAATTGAGTTCAAAGTTTTTGTACCCTGTTGCCAATACCGAAAATCTGCAATATCTTCAAAACTAGACTTGATCTAGCAATGAAACTTTACTGGCGGGCTGATATGACTAAGATGAACCTCCACATGTGAAATTAGAACATTCTAAGATAATATGAACAACTTACTAAAAATAGCAAGTTTCCATAAATAGTAGCTCTACACAAGATAGCCCTTATTGAAAAGAAGCCAAAAATATTTTTGGGTGATGCAAGATTGCTCTTACACCCAGGATGCTCCTGCATCAAACACCTGGGGTAATTTGAGAAGTGACCTTGTCATGACTCAAGTGTGCAGAGGAAAACCAAGATGGTTAACCTCCTCCTTTGTCATCCATGATGAATCTTCAATAGGTTGTCCTTTCCACTTGACCAGATATTCTTCATATGTCTTATTCCTTGTGCTTCTACCAACATGACTATCCAATATATCTTCAATCTCCTTGGTATCTAAACTAGTTGCTGGAATACTCCACTGTGTTGCTATGATGTCATCTTCAACACCTCCCTCATGATACTCTATCAAATCTGAAATGTTAAACATTTGTGAAATATTCAGCTCAGTAGGCAATTCTACCTCATACACATTTCCTAAATCATGCTTCTTCAGTATCTTACATGGTCCAAACTTCTTCATTTTCAGCTTTTTATCTATACCAATTGGAAATCGCTCCTTCCGCAAATGAACCATCACTTCATCTCCAACCTGAAATTCCTTACGCCTCCTTTTCTAATCTGCCTTGGCCTTATACTATGCATTCATTTTGGTAATATGCTTCCTCACCTGCTCATGGATGTTCTTCAAGTGTTCTACAAAATTCTCAACTTCAACACTACTTATTTCTCCTTTATCTATCTTCCTCAACTCAGATGCATTTATGGGACTACTTTCATATACAATCTGTGGATGATGTGATGAACCAAACTTCAAATATGTCTTCAAATCTTCACTTTCTACTAGTGTCATTCTTTATGCTACCTTATTTGGCAAACTGGCTCCTGGAATCAAGTCCATCTCATGACTGATCTTCCTTACTGGTGGTAATTCATTAGGTACATTATTAGATACAATATCTTGAAACTCATTCAATAATTCTACAACTTCTATAGGTACATCTTCTACTTCCTCTTTCCTAGCCTTTGGAATTAAGGTAAAACACATATGCTCTTGCCTCATACCATCTAATAAATTCCCTCTATCAACAAAAGTTATTCTTGCATTACCACATACCTTTTCTTCAGTCTCCTTTAATGGCTTTAGCTTATGTCGCACTCCATCCTTTGTCAAGGAATAGGTATTCACATGACCATCATGCACAACACATCTGTCAAACTGCCATGGTCTACCCAACAACATATGACATGCATCCATAGATATAATATCACATAGTACCTCATCATGGTATCTGCCAATCTTGAACTTCACTAGGCATTGTTCACTGACCATGACTTTGTGGTCATCCTGCACCCAGGAAACCCGATATGGATGTGGATGTTTCTGCCTCTTGAGCTTCAACTTTGTCACCATCTCTTCTAACACCAAATTATCAGTACTACAACTATCAATAATCACATTACAACACTTACCCTCACACTTGCATCTAGTGCAAAACAGGGTCCTCCTTTGCTCAAGTTCATTCTCCCCACTTAGCAAGACTCTTCTGTTAATAAACGTCTCTCCTCTTTTAGCATCTTTAGAATGTGATGATCTGGCATCTTCATCTACATGTGAAACTCTAGCCTAGTGTTCATTTCTCCCATCTGTTCTTCCTTGGCGTTGAGGACATTCAAATGCCCTATGACCTTCTTTTCCACAGTGAAAACATGTTCCACAGAAGCCTCCTCCTCCAGATCCTTGTCCTCTTCCTCTTCCTCTCTGATCTCTATTATTCTGATCATGGAAATGATTAAAATTATCTCCTCTCTAATTCTGACTATTACTAGCCTCATCTTTCTTTTTCAGATCTTCATTTCGATATCCATATGACTATCCACCAGATCTTCCATCACGACCTCTTCCACTTTGTCTGTTCTCAAACTTCCTGTTCAGTTTTTCCTCTACTTTTAGGGAAAACTGGTATGCCTCTTCAATACTATTAATTCAAACCAGATTCAACTCCTCCTAAATGCTCAGCCTCAACCCATTAAGGTAACAGGAAACTTTCTCCTTATCAACTTCTGCATGGCCTGTTCTCATGAGGATTCGATAGAACTCCTTTGTATACTCCTGAACAGATCTTCCTGCTTGCTTCAAACTTTGCATCTTCTTCAGTAGGTCAAGCTCATAATCAACAGGAATGAACTGTCACTTCAATTTATCCACCATTTGATCCCATCTTATGATTTTATCTTTCCCTCTTCTATTTCACTCCAATTGAATCTCTTGCCACCAGATCTTCGCATGACCCTTTAGTCTAGCCTTCGTGAATTTGACCCTATCAAGATCGTCAATATCTTCATACTCAAAATATTCTTCACATTCATTGATCTAGTCGATCAATTCTTTTGGGTTAAGATCTCTTGTAAATGCAGGAACCTCAATCTTAGGTCTTTTCCCGATCTTGGAAATGGCCCGAAAAAGTCTTTCTTTCTCCTGGTTCACAACTTCGACTTCTCATGCTTGATCTTCTTCTTTGACTTCATCCTCACTTTCATCTCTGACATTAAGATTCATTCCTCTGTGAATCTCCTCTTGTAATGCTCGCACTTGTCTCTGGAGCACTCTCACCTCAAGTGTTACAACACCAACTCTTTTGTCACATTCCCTTCATGGAGGCATTTTCGTGATGCACACTGAAACTCTAACCATGGTCTTGGTGCAAACTGCCTCACAGTCGGTGATC
Source organism: Chamaecyparis obtusa (assembly GCA_027943335.1). Classification (NCBI taxonomy): domain Eukaryota; kingdom Viridiplantae; phylum Streptophyta; class Pinopsida; order Cupressales; family Cupressaceae; genus Chamaecyparis; species Chamaecyparis obtusa. The sequence continues at coordinate 508,757 of BSBK01002836.1, read as the reverse complement.
TATTTACATAGAAACCCTAACCCATGGTCCTGGTTTAAACTACCTCATAATTGGAGATCTGTTTACACACTCAAGAACTCCCGCTCTGATACCACTTGATGAAGGGTGCTGCCCTTAATACCACAAACACATAACAGAAATAGAGAAACAACATCAATTTGCAAGAACAAAAAATGGGCTTCTGATTATCTCCATAAGTGTGGAATTACAAATTTTAGAAGTACAGTATGCAAAGCCACATGGACATTCCCTTACAATATTCTGTAGGAAAAAGCCTCAAATCATTACCCAGAACTGCCCGAATTGCCTAAGACAACACTATGGGCCTTCTTTATATAGGCAATTTCCACCACCTAAGAAGGTTCCAGAAATTTAGCCCTAAGGGCCGACCAAACTTAGAATTATTTTATTTTTCATTTTATTACATCATAGACAGCTCAAAATAACTTTTGAAACCTAAACAAAAATTTTGTAGAAAAATTATTTTTTGCCATTTCAGGTGGCCTAACTTTCAGAAACCATAAGTCATCACTAGTTTCTCTGATTGACTATTATGAGCCCGATTCGAAAAGGGCACAAGGAGCTTTACAATGCCTGAATCAAGCAAGGTTCATTTAGCTGAAAATTAGACCTCATCCGAGGCCTCTAAAGCTTTCAAAACTGAGTTCAAAGTTTTTGTACCCTGCTGCCAATACTGAAAATCTGCAATATCTTCAAAAGTAGACTTGATCTAGCAATGAAACTTTACTGGTAGGCTGATATGACTGAGATGAACCTCCGCATGTGAAATCAGAACATTTTGAGATTGTATGAACAACTTACTAAAAATAGCAAGTTTCCATAAATAGTAGCTCTACACAAGATAACCCTTATTGAAAAGAAACCAAAAATATTTTTGGGTGATGCAAGATTGCTCTTACACCCAGGATGCTCCTGCATCAGACACCTGGGGTAATTTGAGAAGTGACCCTGTCATGACTCAAGTGTGTAGAGGAAAACCAAGATGGTTAACCTCCTCCTTTATCAGCCATGATGAATCTTCAATAGGTTGTCCTTTCCACTTGACCAGATATTCTTCATATGTCATGTTCCTTGTTCTTCTACCAACATGACTATCTAGTATATCTTCAATCTCCTTGGTATCTAAACTAGTTGCTAGAATACTCCACTGTGTTGCTGTGATGTCATCTTCAACACCTCCCTAATGATACTTTGTCAAATCTAAAATGTTAAACATTGGTGAAATATTCAACTCAGTAGGCAATTCTACCTCATATGCATTTCTTGAATCATGCTTCTTCAGTATCTTACATGGTCCAAACTTCTTAATTTTCAACTTTTTATATGTACCAACTAGAAACCACTCCTTCCACAAATGAACCATCACTTCATCTCCAACCTGAAATTCCTTACGCCTCCTTTTCTGATTTGCCTTAGCCTTATACTATGCATTCATTTTGGTAATATTCTTCCTCACCTCCTCATGGATGTTCTTCAAGTGTTCTACAAAATCCTCAACTTCAGCACTACTTATTTCTCCTTTATCTATTTTCCTCAACTCATATGCATTTCTAGGACTACTTTCATATACAATCTATGGATGATGTGATGAACCAAACTTCAAATATTTCTTCAACTCTTCACTTTTTGCTAGTGTCATTCTTTGTGCTACCTTATTTGGAAAACTGGCTCCTGGAATCAAGTCCATCTGATGACTGATCTTCCTTACTAGTGGTAATCCATAAGGTACATTATCAAATACAATATCCTGAAACTCATTCAATAATTCTACAAGTTCTACAGGTACATCTTCTACTTCCTCTTTCCCATCCTTTGGAATTAAGGTAAAACACATATGCTCATGCCTCATACCATCTAAGAAATTCCCTCTATCAACAAAAGTTATTCTTGCATTACCACATACCTTTTCTTTAGTCTCCTTCAATGGCTTTAGCTTATGTCGCACTCCATCCTTTTTCAAGGAATAGGTATTCGCACAACCATCATGTACAACACATCTATAAAACTACCATGGTCTACCCAACAACATATGACATGCATCCATATATATAATATCACATAGTACCTCATCATGGTATTCGCCAATCTTGAACTTCACTAGGCATTGTTCACTGACCATGACTTTGTGGTCATCCTGCACCCAGGCAACTCGATATGGATGTGGATGTTTCTACCTCTTAAGCTTCAACTTTGTCACCATCTCTTCTAACACCAAATTATTAGTACTACCACTATCAATAATCACATTACAACACTTACCCTCACACTTGGACCTAGTGCGAAACAGGCTCCTCCTTTGCTCAGGTTCATTCTCCCCATTCAGCAAGACTCTTCTATTAATCAATGTCTCTCCTCTTTTAGCATCTTCAGAATGTGATGATCTGGCATCTTCATCTACATGTGCAAGTCTAGCCTAGCCTTCATTTCTCCCATCTATTCTTCCTTGGCACTGAGGACATTCAAATGCCCTATGACCTTCTTCTCCACAGTGAAAACATGTTCCACGGAATCCTCCTCCTCCAGATCCTTGTCCTCTTCCTCTTCCTCTCTGATCTCTATTATTCTGATCATGGAAATGATTGAAATTATCTCCTCTTTGATTCTGACTATTACTGGCCTCATCCTACTTTTTTGAATCTTCATTTCAATCTCCATATGACCGTCCACCAGATCTTCCATCATGACCTCTTCCAGTTTGTCTGTTCTCAAACTTCTTGTTCAGCTTTTCCTCTACTTTTAGGGCAAACTGGTATGCCTCTTCAATACTATTCATTCAAATCAGATTCAACTCCTCCTAAATTCTTGGCCTCAACCCATTAAGGTAATGAGCAACTTTCTCCTTATCAGCTTCCACATGGCCTGTTCTCATGAGGATTCGATAGAACTCCTTTGTATACTCCTGAATAGAACTTCTTGCTTGCTTCAAACTCTACATCTTCTTTAGTAGGTCAAGCTCATAATCAATAGGAATGAATCATCACTTCAATTTATCCACCATCCAATCCCATCTTGTGATTTTATCTTTCCCTCTTCTATTTCACTCCAATTGAATCTCTTACCACCAGATCTTTGCATGACCCTTTAGTCTGGCCTTCATGAATTTGACCCTATCAAGATCCTCAATATCTTCATACTCAAAATATTTTTCACATTCATTGATCCAGTCGGTCAATTCTTCTGGGTTAAGATTTTCTAAAAATGTAGGAACCTCAATCTTAGGTCTTTTCCCGATCTTGGAAATGGCCCGAAAAAGTCTTTCTTCCTCCTGGTTCACAACTTCAACTTCTCCTTCTTGATCTTCTTCTTTGGCTTCATCCTCGCTTTCATCTCTGACATTAAGATTCATTCCTCTACAAATCTCCTCTTGCAATTCTTGCACTTGTCTCTAGAGTGCTCTCACCTCAGGTTTTACAACACCAACTCTTCCGCCATGTTCCCTTCATGGAGGCATTTTCACAATGTGTGCTAAAACCCTAACCATGGTCCTAGTGCAAACTGCCTCATAGTCGGTGATCTATTTACGCAAAAACCCCAACCCACGGTCCTAGTGTAAAATGCCTCATAATCGGAAATCTATTTACAAACTCAGGAACTCCCACTCTCATACCACTTGATGAAGGGTGCTCCCCTTAATACCACAAACACAATAGAAATAGAGAAACAACAATAATTTGTAAGTACAGAAAATGGGCTTCTTATTATCTCCAAAAGTGTGGAATTACAAATTTTAGAATTA